>JAABOM020084080.1:0-74610 GCA_011800125.2 Solanum clarkiae | reverse complement strand
TACCCATTATAACATCAAATTCCACCATTTCTAGCTCAATAAGGTCAGCTAATGTGTCACGGTCACAAATAGTTACTACATAGTCATAATAAACCCTTCAAGCCATAATAGACTTAGCGATTGGTGTGGACACTTCAAATGGTTTGTTCAATAATTTGGGTGTTCTCTTAAGCTTCCCAGATGTAGTGGGGTAATGTATGATAGTGTAGAACCAAGGTCAATTAATTCATATACATTATGTTAAAAGATGGACAATATACCTGTGACCACATCAGGTGAAGCCTCCAAATTTTGCCGGCTCCTCAGCACCATAAGTACGATTCTGTACTCCGCTAGAGCTAGCTGCCCCTCTAACACCTCTACCACAACCCATAATTGTTTGTTGACCCCTACCTAATGGAGGAACTGATGATGATGATGCACCAACTGACCTAGTAGATTGTGTTTTATCACGCATATGCCTCCTCGGACAATCTCTTATGATATGCCCCGGCATACCACACCAATAACAAGTGTCTATCACAACACGACATATACATGAATGACTTTTTCCACACTGTTTACAAGGATGCATATGGGTCATTTGCTGGCCTATTGAATATCCCGCTGTTCGGGCGCCTTGCCCTTCACTTCTTGGACCAAACTGGTTTCTCCTAGACCCCTGAAGTTGTGTTGGGGCACTGGCTGTAAAGTAGGAGGATGATGGCCTATTTGGTCTATTAGAAAATCGAAGCCTAAGTTCACCTTGGGGTGGTGTAAACTGCCCTGTAGACCTAACCCTCTTGGACTGCACCCTTTAAAGCCATTTTTAGCCTTACTTTACTAAATTGGTGATATAGCTTCTTTCCCCTTTCACTTGAGCCTTATTGGGTTCAAATTGGTTGGGCGTTGGCTGTCCAACCCATATAGAATCAAAACCTTTCCTAGTCTCGTCCAACCCAACCACAAAATCCATATTAATCACTTCCCACTTCCAAGTAGGAATCTCTATAGGCTACGTGGCATTTGGGAGTTTTCACTTTCTTTTCATTCTATAGATTATGCCATAGAGCTAAGTCTAATAGGTGGATTGCGTCTAATACCTAAATTATTTTGTACAGTAAGTATGCCAAAAGAACAAACGTAAAGGGAAAGGAATAGAAGTGGTGGTTGGTATACCCAGTCAGGTGAGACAACGAAATGAGGCTCAAGATGAGTCTCTGTCATAGACATGTGCAACTTCTTCAGCTCTTGATGAACCTGGAAGTAGTGAAATTCCCCCAGAACCACCTATCGATGCTACTGTGCAGGATCTGAGAAATGCAGTCCAGCTATTGACCTATATAGCTGCTGGTCAAAGTCAAAGACAGGAAGGTCCAGTTATAGGTACATGTGGTGCGAATAGGGCGGGCACCGGTTCCTACATAGTGATATCATGTAGGCAAGAGTATGAGTTAGTACATTTGAATGTACTAAGTATGTAGGATGCAATGCAACAAGAGATAGACACCTTAATCCAAATGTATACAATAGGCAATAGGCATAATATATCAATATGGAATGTATGATCAAAATGTAAGTAAAACATGCTTAAGTAACTCATGCTCATATAGGGTATCATATATGTAGAAGAGACCAAGCTAGATTTCCAAGGTACCAAACCCCTTGGTAGGTTAGTGATGATTTCACCCATCACCCAAGTGTGTGAGGTACAAACCCCTCATCCAGGTTAGAGATAATTGCACCTATCACCCTGGTGTGTGAGGTGCAAACCCCTCATCTAGGTTAGTTGGTAGTCTCACCTACCACCCTAGTGCTTGAGTATTGTAACCTCTCAACTAGGCTATCCGGGCTCTTAGTCCCCCTGGACCAGGCATGGTCTAATGCAACACCTTGTATAAAGTATATCATATACATAAGTTCATTTCATCATTATAACATTAATCATATCCTATAGCATACTTTGGACCTTCAATTTCTCAAGAAACCATATCTGAAAATTTTATCAAACACTTAGAGGGCGTGTAATGATAGTAAAAAACCATGAAATATAGAGATAAAATCATGCAAAAAAATCTTTGAGTCATAAGGTAATCAAGAATATTGGTGATCAAGACATGGTAAGTCAAGGAGTGGCTAAGGATCTACGACAACTAGCTAGTTTAGGAGTTCCTCTTCTTGCGGAAGCTCAAATCTAGATGGTTAGGACCTTTTTGAGTAGCACACGTCTTCGACCTTGGAGCCATTGAATTGGAGAGACGAAATGGAGGAACTTTCAAAGTAAATGGCCAAAGAGTCAAGCCATACTTTGGAACTGTGGAAGTGATAAAATTAGTGGAAAAGTGGGATCTTGAGGAAGTCTGAGTAGTCAAACTATATGTGTCATGCCATGATAATAAATCTGGCACTGATTAAGAGGCGACCCAAGATGGAGATTGTTACTTAGGCACACATGTACGATTTTGACCCCTTATATTCTATTTTTTTTATCTTGCGCATTGGGGATGATGCAAATATTTTTCGATGGGGTGTGGGTAGTTATGGACCTCAGTGAAGTCGGAGTAGCTTGGGTCTATAACTACCCTAATTTTTAATCCCGAGGAATTTTTTCCCATGTACTTTTTTCCTGTGGATATTTAATTTCTGTTGAACCGACACATTTAGGATATTTAGATAATATTTGTAGCATATAATATGTTTTTGTGTTTTGTTTGAAAAATGATACCCACCAAAAATTTTGATTTAGTAGTTAGATAGCAACCATGAATGTTTAGGTGTCCAACAATATTTGTTATGATAAATGAGGGGACATTGAGATAAAAAGCATGATCTATGAGTCTTTTGTTGATAATGTATGCAGTGCCATGTGAGTGTGAGCATAATTTGCTAAATTTATGTGTTTTGTACTATTTCAGAACATGCCCTATTACTCTAAGTTAGATTGTACATTAATTGGATTAGGAAAGGATATTAGGCCATTGTTCTTAAATAGTCCACTTTAGCCCAAAATATGACCAACCAAAATGATAATATATCTCTTTGTTCCTAATTTTTGAGCCTAACATGTACCTATTCTTTGAAAATACCTGATTAACCTAGCCTTATTAGTTCTGAAATCCTGAAATTGGCCTTGATCTTTCCTTGAACATTGTGTACCTTGACTGAGGCAAAAAGCCTAAGTTGAGGATGGCTACCAAAAGTGGCCCTGGTTCGGAGGATGGATATTATGTCCCTCAAAATAGGCTAAAAGCCTAAGTTGAGGGTGGCTGGTGTAAGGGTGAAACACAAAAGTAAGGGGGTGTGTTAGTGGTATGGAAAAGAAAAGAAAAAACCATGTACCGGGTGCAACAAAAAAAATTAGTGATGCCTTAATATGACCTAAAAAAAATAAAGTGTAAAAACAAGGCAGAAAGATGAAAAATGTAAACAAAGAACCCACAAAAGCTTGAAACAGGAAAAAAGGGAGATTAAGGTGAAAATAACAGAGTTGGTAGGGAAATATTATAGAAATACACAGTTTCATGGAGGGCCTTTAGTCATTATTTCCCCATAAGATCATACCAAAGCTCCTTGAGCCTACGTTACAAGCCAAGAAAGTCTTGAAGTGATCCTAGTCCAATTAGTTGAGGGTTTGAGTCATGAATATAGGGGAAAGCCTATTGTATTAGACATTATACATAAATATTTGTTGTAAGAATGAGTGAGTTCGTACAGTTCCAGTGCTAACCATGAAAACATCATTGAGTGTCATATATATGACTTCTTTCTGTGAGGGTACTTGCATTGCATTGTTAGCATTAAACTTATTCAGTGATTGTGGATTGTTGATAACAATTTGCTTGTCGTAGTTGGATTGTCTTTGCTAAATAGCTATCGAATCTTGTTTGAAAAAGTTGGTGTGGGTATCTAAGTCTAAGATGTATGTGATGTATACCATTGAGTTGAGATCTGTGTGTCACTGTATTGTCTATATAGATTGAGTATGTCGCTTGAGGACAAACAACAATTTTAAGTTGAGGATGTTGATGTGCTGCCAAAATACAACACTTTTGATGCTCAAAACATAAAAATTTGTATGTTCTCAATGCAATGTTAGTGGGTTTTATGTGTTTTAATGTTTATCTTTAAAAGATTATAGGTTGGCCATGATTTTGGGGAAGTTACAGATGTTGCTGCAGATTTTGCTATTATACCAAACCCTCTACGGGTTGTAGACAATTCTACGAGCCATTGGGAGGTTTCGTGAAGATTTCCATTGAAGGATGATTTCTAAAGTTGATTCTATGAACATGCAGACAAGTCATACAAGAGTTTACGAGTTGTAGAAGAGGATTCATGCTCTTAGGATCAAAGAAGTGCACTTTCAAGAATTTTATCAGACAAAACCCCCACTTACGGGTCATAAATCACTTTACCAGTCGTAGAGATGTGTTGTAGAGTGGAAGTCCAAAATTCTAGTAGCTGAGCACGAGACCCCGACTACGGGACGTTAACTTCAATACGGGCCGTAAAGTGCTTTTGTATGACGTGATGACCATTTCTCCTATGTTATTTAGGATTTGATTTTTAATTATTATAAATAGGTCTTTTAGGTTATTTTTCAGAAGTTTTCGCCTATTACTCACAGAGCTCAATATTTTGAGAGAAAAATATTGTAAGAGAGTCTTTGAGAATACTTGCGGTTGAATTTGATCTTAAATCTTGTGATTCTTATTGATATTGGATTGCTTGTTCTTAAATATATTGTGTAAGTGTTCAATTATATCTTCTCAATTCATAATTTCTGCATCTACATATTGCATGAGTAGCTAAATCCACAACTAGGATTGTGGGAACCATAAAGAACTAACAAAGTAAAACAAGATAATTCACAATTCTTGGAAGGTATATATGCATGTATTAATTAACTCTCTTTGTTTTGCATGTTTTCTAGTGGTGGCTAACATCAGAACCCATCTAGTGCTACTGATTGGACCAAGGTAGTAATGAATAGGAAAAGAGATTAATTAATAGGATTCAATTAATGTGTTCTCGTCTACTCAATCGAACTGTGCCAAAGGGAGGTCGTATTGAGAATAATAGGTCATAGTTAGTAATGCACACTATGGAGATGGTACAAGTCACGTGGTCAAATTCACCTCTCATCTTTGACCAAAGGGCTTGGTGAACCTAAATTACCGTCCTGCATGCTATACACTAGAAAAGAATTAGGTTACCAGTGATACTGAGCTGGGGAATCATGGAGAACAACATACCCTAGTTGCTCTCCATTATTGACTTTTTCTCTTATAATAGTTAGTTTTATTTTCTCATTGATTCTTGCAAACCCCCTCCCCCTTTGGGGAATTGAGTTGGTTAATTACTCGGATTGCAAAGTGGTGAATTTTCTTGAATCTACATATTCCCTGTGGGATCAATCCTAACCTTGGATAGATTCTTTATCTTGACAGCGACCACTTTGTCCTCTAAAAAGGAGGTGTAACTTAAAAGACATCGGCTAGGCAAGTAGATCCACATTTAGCCTTGACTATTGACTATTGTAATCACCTAATCCTACCTTGGAAAGTAATATCTCCTTTCTCAATGTAGGATTTAAATTGAAATTAATTTTATAGTTTGCATGGTCTTATTGTCAGTTAAGGTTACTTCTCATATAGGTATATCTATTTTAATGCTTGCATGAATCTACTCATGCTTATCTTTACTATAACATCTCCTAAGAGCCTTAGGGTACCTTATAAATAATCCTTGCATAATGTATCATCTGTTCATTTTTTCGCAAATCCGAGGTTGTGATCTTATTCAGGTGGTAAAATAGTCTCCTTCGATTTTTAAGTCAATTGTATCAAAAAATAACTTTTTGCATGTTTTTGCACTTCCTAAAGGGGTATGTGACCTCTCTGCAGTACGAAGAGGATTTATTTAGGTATAAAAATGATTGAGACTCATTAGTGTAAAAATGATTGAGACTCATCCCAGGGCCAAAAAAGGACAAATTGAACTTCATGGAAAAATGAACGCAGGAGCAAGTCCGGGTCGTGGAGAGGGTTCACCGTAGTACAATTTTTTTTAAAAAAAATTCAGATCTAAGTCAGCGAAGTTGGGAGAAATCCCTGAACCTTTATATATGGGAATCTTAAAATATTCTACCATTTGTAAGTCTAATTAACTCACTAAATCAGATAAAAAATCCTCTCCAACCTCTCCAAAATTCCTCTACCAAATTCTCCAAAGTTTCTAGGGATCCAAGACTCTTTCATTAAGGACCAAGCTTCAATATTATCCCAAGTTTGTCTTGTCTTCTTCAAGAACTTAAGATATGTGGGTTTCTTCGTCCATATGTTCTTCACCCATGGAGTCATAAACCTTTTCCAACTCAATCTTTTAAATTTAAGGTTTATTTTATTATGGGTACTTCCTATTCTTACTTACATGCATGATTCATGTTAGAAATTATTATTTATTTGAAATTCATGAAATGAATAGGTATCTATGAACCCTTTTCACTACTACATTGGGTTGATGATTTGTTAAATGGATCTTGTCAAATCTTACCCAAATACTATATTTTGGTCTCAATAATGAATATAATATTCAAATGAGTATGTATTGCCATCTAATTATATGAGTTGATGGATTTTGAAAAAAGGCCAATCTTAAACTAATATGTCTCTTTCAATCTCATGGGTGGTCTAAAGTATGACTTAAAAGATATACTTTAATGATAAATATGCATAACCCGTTGGGATTTCAAGTCGATGGTTGAGTTGACAAGAGCTTATGCTATGCTATAGCCCAATTATGGGCATGAACTTAAATTGCAAGAATATGATCAAGATTATGAAAGGGTTAATTTGAGACCGTTATGATTACTTACCACTAGCATGGAACTTACCTTGAAAGGTTATGATGACTTACCACTAGCATGGAACTCAACTTGCTAGGTTATAATGACTTACCACTAGCATGGAACTCCCTTTGTTAGGTTACGGAAACCCATTAGCATTGAACTTTCTTTGCTAGGTCATGAAATGAGCTACTATTATGATTTATTTACAACCTATGTAACAATGATCATGACATGGATTCAAATTATGATTACTCTACTATCGTATCTCTTATTATGTATTTAGTGGGAATAAGCTTAACACTGAATAAGGCTTACGGTGGGGGCTCAACCCAGGGGGTCCTTATATAAGGACTTACGTCTTGTAACTATATGCCATCATAGGTTACCATTATTTCCCTAAATGTAATTACATTAGTAGATCTAACTAGGTCAAGTTACCCACAATGTGGGGTATAGTCTACCTTTGACAAGTAGACTTCTCCTTTTTTAGTATGGAGGCAACATCAAAATTCTATGTAGTAACTCGCATAGTCTTATATGTCAGTTATCATCTCTTCTCACGTATATATATGCTATGTCATGAACCTATGATTTTACCTCCCATTCATGTTTTAATCAAGGCATTGATCATTTATGTCTTATTGATCTTATTGCCTTTGTATATGATTATATATCTTGACTAATATGGCTTATGATTTTCATATTGCATTACACCCCGCATACTAAGTACATTCAAATTACTAATGCATACTTTTTATTTAGGTTATCTAAAAATGTAGAAACTAGAGCTCTTTTCCTTCTACCTCCTCGTGGATAATATGATTCTTGAAGACTTTGCTTATGGTGAGTCCTCCACTTCGAGGGAAATATCCATCTTCTATTTACCTATTTTAAGACATTGCTACTTTGTTATTTACTTTTGAGAGTGATGCTGAGACATGTCTTGACCCCCATTCCACTCATGACTAGATGCATTATTGGATTACATATTATGTATGATCTATGTGATGAGTATATTTCTATGGATACTTTCCCTTAGTTCCTATCCCATGTTTCGCTATTCGTCGTGATGATAATTAAATGGTGGTGAATATCCTAAGTCCCTATATCGTATAGAGTGCTCCCTATGTTCCTTTTCTCTTGGAATTACATATTGTGCTTGAGGTGAAGGGAATTCCCTACCCTTTATCCGATAGAGTGCTTCCTAAATTCCTAATCCCCTTAGTACAAATTATTAATGATTGATCCATGCTTCTTAAGAATGGATGTTCTTTTGTATGCTTTGAGTCTTGTTTGGGGTATCTTTAGGTTCCCCATATTTTACCTATGTGGTCTAACCATGTAAGGACTGGAGATTTCCCTCATCACCACTCCAAGGCTAAGTTCGACCTGGAAAGTTCGCTAAGTGGTGAGTCCTTAGATCCAAGTACAAGGACACCATTTATCTACCTATGCTATGGTTATTATTTTCTTTTATCTTTACATTGAAGGTGAGCCTAGGATGTGTCTTGGCCCCCATCATATCCTTAGAGGCATTATTGGACATCATGTAAAGTCTTTGTACGAGCTTGATATGATGATACTTGTGGGGATTATGTTTATGTTTTATTTTGTGATATTTTGATGGTGAAAGTCTTAAGTTCACTTTCCTATAACATTAATCGTATGATCCCTCCCTTTAGGATTTATTTATTGATGACGATTATGTGATGGCAAGTCCTATGTTCCTTATCCCAATAGCTTGAGTCTCGAACTCCCATCTCTTAAATTATGTGTTGAAATTGGGTGCAAATGAGTCCCACTTCCTTTACACCATAGATTGTGTCATATATCCCTATCCCTTTGTATCACTTATTAATGATTGAATTGCTCTTTGAACCTATGATATGCAAATAGATACTATGAGGCTTGTTTAGGGGCTTTCAGGTTCCTGTTCACTATGTCACTTCTAGGCCCTAGGCTTCGCGTTATGACAAGCTTGGTATCATTTCACTCAAGTTTTAAAATAATCCTTAGAGTCAAACATGCTACATTGAGTAGAGTCTTATTCATGGATGTGAAGTGCATTATGTCTATGAGTATGAGGCTACAAAACATTTTAGGAAATGTCTCACTTCTTCATCGTCATGCCATGCTATGAAACATGTCTTGATATTTCCTAACTTTGATGATGTCCTTGATACCCTATAAAAGATGCGTCCAAGAAAATCCCCTCCACCTAGATAGGCCACTGCTAACGAGGACCGAGTTCCATAAGAGCCTAATAAGAGAGGCAGTTACCCAAGATGAGTTTCTTATTGCTTTTTCATTCTAGCTTAGGTTGTAACCAATCAAGATAAAGATGATCACCCCAACTACCTTTAAACTCCAAAGCACAAGTCCTAAGCATATCCTTAAGAGTTTGAATGGTTCTCTCGGCTTGACCATCTGTTTGTGGGTTAAATCTCGTGGTAAGCTTGACTTCAGTACCGAGGTCCTCCAAAAGTGTGAAGTAAATTGAGCACCGGGATCTTAGATAATGGCCAATAGGTCCCCATACAGTCTAGCCAACTCATGAATATTCAACTTGGCATAATCTTTGGTAGCACAAGTCATTTTAACTGGTAAGAAGTGAGTTGGCTTGGTCATTCAATCAACAATAATCCAAATGGAATCAAAGTGCTTCCTAGTCTTTGGTAACCCAACCACAAAATCCATGTTGTTTTCCTCCCACTTTCAAGTAGGAATCTTCATATCTTGGGCTAGTCAACCCGACCTTTGGTGTTCGGCTTTGACTTGTTGAAATTATGGTAACCAACCACCCCTTCAACCCTTCTCTCAAATCCCTATGCATCTTGATAGAACCGAGGTGAATGGAATAAGATGAATGTGAGCCTCATTTAAGATCAAGTCTCTATAGCCATTGACATACACATAAACTGCTTTGGTACCGGAGAACATGATATCCCCCTTTGGAGAAAACTTCTGCTTAGTCATCTGTCACTAAAGCTTTCAATTTTAATAATGCGAGGTCAAGGTCTTGTTTTGTTTTGACCTTTTCAATCAAGGAATACTTAGAACCATCCACAACCACTACACCTCCATTTTTGTCCTCATCCAACCTAACTTTTAATCTAGCAAATCGGTGAACTTCTCTTATAATTTCTTTCTTCCCATCATCAACAAGAGCATAGTTCCAATGGACACCCAACTAAGGGCGTCAGCCATAACATTCGCTTTGCCAGGATGATAATATATGCTCATGTCATAATCTTTAAGGAGTTCCAACCACCTCCTTTGCCTTAAGTTTAAATCCCTTTAGGTGAATATGTATTTGAGACTCTTGTGGTTGGTGAACACATAAATATGAACCCTATATAAATAATGACGCCATATCTTCAAGGCAAATACCATGGCTGCTAAATCAAGATCACAGGTGGGGTAGTTGCACTCATGCACCTTTAGTTTCATATAAGAATAGGTGATGACGTTTCCATTTTGCATCAATACACACCCCAAACTAACCCTCAAAGCATCACAATATACCACAAATCATTCTAACTCTCCCGGTAGAGACAAAATAGAAGCAGATGTATTCATATCTTTCAAGGTTTGGAAACTTCTTTCACATTCATTGGTCTATACAAATTTACCTTCTTTTGCGTCAACTTTGTCAAGGGAGAAGCAATTGAAGAGAAATGCTCGACAAATCTTTGGTAATACCCTGCCAAACCCAAGAAACTCTTAATATCCGTGGGTGTTAAGGGCCTACACCAATTCTTTACAACCTCTATTTTTTGTGGATCCACTTTAATGCCTTCACCCACACCATCTGCCCTAGAAAACCAACTTCCTTCAACCAAAATTCACATTTGTCAAATTTGGTGAACAATCTTTCTTCCCTCAATATTTATAACACTACCCTTGAATGTTTCATAAATTTTTCTTCACTCTAGGAATAAATCAAAATGTCATCAATGAAGACCCCTACAAACATGTCGAGGTAAGGTTTAAAGGCCCTATTCATTAGATCCATAAATATTATTGGAGCATTTGTTAGGCCGAAGGACATCACCACGAACTAAAAATGCTCGTATCTTATTCAGAAGGTTATTTTGGGAATGTCACACTCCCTTACCCTCAATTGATGATACCCAGACTGAAGGTCATTCTTTGAGAAGTGTCTATCCCCTTGTAGTTGATCAAATGGGTCATCTATCCTAGTCAAAAGATACTTTTTCTTCACGGTGACTTCATTGAGTTACTAGTAATCGATGCACATTCTAAGGGAGTCATCTTTCTTCATCACAAATAACACTGGCGCACCCCAAAGTAATATCTAGGCCTTATAAAACCCTTCTCCATCAAATCTTTTAATTAGTCCTTCAACTTTTTCTAATCCGTTAGGGCTATGTGATAAGAGGGAATAGAAATGTGTTGGGTATCGGGGAGGAGGTCTATACCAAAATCTATCTCCCTCTTCAGGACGGACACCAGGAAGTTCATCGAGGAAGACATTAAGAAACTCATTAATCACTGTAACCAACTCAATAGGAGGGACTTTAGACTCAACATCCCTAATGCTTACAAGATGGTATATGCACCTCTTAGAAATCAACTACCGATCCTTAAGACAATATATTAACCTACCCTTAACCACTGAATCATGACCTACCAACTCAAGGATGGGCCCATTAGGAAATTGGAACCTAACCTTGAGGGTTCTACAATCAATAGAGGCATCGTATGCATGTAACCAATCCATCCTAAGAATAATATCAAAATCTACCATGTCAGGTTCAACAAAATCACAAGACAAGACTTTATGCAATAAATACATGGGACAACCTCAATAGACTCTTTTATCAACAATAGACTCACCAATAGGAATGGACATTTCAAAGGGTTCACTCAACAATGGGGGACACATATGAAGTCTATTACCAACAAAATGAGTAATGAAAGAGAGAGTGGCACCCAGATTCAATAAAGCATATACATCAAGATTATAGATCTTTAATATACCGGTAACAACATTGGGTGCCTCATCCACCCTTTGCCTCCTTTAAAGAGCATAAAAGTTATTGTGACATAGATCACCCCTTTGTTGACCACCTTGGGCCCTTTGATCACCATGAGCACATTGTCCTTGAGGATGACCATCTCTACCTTGTTCGAATAATCCACAATCTTGAGGCCCATTTTACCACACCAAAGCAAGCACCCATATCCTTGTAGTTTTTACCCCAATGATTTATACCACACCTTCCACATTGAGGGATAATTTGGTCACTATTCGACCTAAAGCTCTAGGGTTGGGAACCCTATAATTATAAAATCTTTGACCTTGAGCATTAGAGGACCCTTTGCCTTGGAACTTGTGGCCTTGTTGGAAGCGATCACCCTTGGTACCTTGAACATATTCTTGTACTCGGCATGATTGAATTCTTTGATGTGCTATCAAAATATAGCACTTTTGATGCTTAAAACTTGAAATTTATGTGTTCTCAAAGCAATATTAGTGGGTTTAATGTGCTTTTATGTTTGTTTTTAAGGATTACAAGATTTGGCATGATTTTGGGTAAGTGTGCAGTTGCTGCAGTTTTGTTGTTTGATAACACCCTTTATAGCATATGGAAGTTTCCATGAGCCATAGAGTGGAGTTCGTAAGTGAGATGTAGTTATGGGGTGATTTTCTGAAGTTGCATCTATGAACTGTCAGACGAGTAGTAAAAAGTTGTATGAGTCGTAGATGAGGTTTTATACTCGGAGGAGTAGAAGTTTGGATTTACTAAAAAGTCATCAGATGAAACCCTATATGGACTATAAATCTGAATACAAGAAAGGTATCATAGAACCTACGTGCAGATTTGAAGAGGCGAAATCCACAAAGCCTTGATACCGGCCATAAAACTTACTATGACCCACAAGTCTGCTCGTATTGCCTGCCAAATCCAGTTTTTTCCTATTTAATTTTGGACTTGTAGTTTAAGTGCTATAAATAGTTTCTTAGGGTATTTTCAATATATAAGAGAGAGTACGACCAAAAACATTAAGAGAAGTGTTTGGAATATTATTTTGTGATTTTAATTTATACTTTGTGATTTTCATTGAAGAGTTGGGATATCTTTTTCTTATATTCATCCTTGTAAGTGCTCAATTATGCCATTCTATATTATGATACCTGCATCTACAATGATAATGCATAGCTAAATTCATAATAAGGGTTGTGAGAACCATGAAGAACTAACAAGGTAAAATTTGATAATTCATAATTCTTGGAAAGTGTGCATGCATGCATTAATTAATTCTCTTCATTTTGATTAATTTTTAATGTTGGCCAACATTAGAATTCACCTAGTTGTTACTGACTGGATCATGGTAGTGATAAATGGGAAAAAAGATTAATTAACAGGATTCAATTGATTTCTCCACGTCTAGTCAACCAAACTGGATCAAAGGGAGGTTGTACTGGGACAATAGGTAAAGTTTAGTAATGTTATACTACGGGGATGGATCAAATCACATAGTGAAATTTACCTCTCTCCTGGATCAAAGGGTTTGGTAAACTTAACTTACTGTTCTGTGTACAACACACAAGAAAAGAATGCAATTATCTGGTAATGCTAAGTTAGGGAATCTTGGGGAACACAATACCTTAGTTACTCTACTTACTTATTTCACAATACTCGTGCTAGTTTATGATTACTTTTTGTGAATTACAAATCCCTCGCTCTTCGGGAGATAAGTAGGTTAATTAACTCAAATTACTAGAAATTACTCTAAGTCCACTATATTCCTTGTGGATTCGACTCTAACCTCTGTTAGGTTATATATCTTGACAATGACTACTTTAACCTTCAAACAGAAAGTGTAGATTGGGGGACATCACCCTTCTTCTCCTTG
Source organism: Solanum clarkiae (assembly GCA_011800125.2). Classification (NCBI taxonomy): domain Eukaryota; kingdom Viridiplantae; phylum Streptophyta; class Magnoliopsida; order Solanales; family Solanaceae; genus Solanum; species Solanum clarkiae. The sequence continues at coordinate 60,896 of JAABOM020084080.1, read as the reverse complement.
GGGAACTTGTGGAGCCAGAGGGGCCAGTTCATCCTTGGGAGTGGGAGCTCTTTGAGCATCTCATTTTTAAGGCATGACCTAGGAGAGAAAAAGGGCATCCAATAGAATAAAGAAATCCTCAATGTAAGTCTAAAGCACAACATAGACTATGAAGAAGTATATCATTCCTAAAATGACTCATAACCTCTTATTCATAGTTGTGGCGTACTTCACAACCATGAAAAAGACTACTTGACACAGTGTGTTGGATTATTGAGGACCATTTACAAACCTAGTGCTCTGATAACAAGCTTTGTCACAATCCAAGTCTAGGGCCTAGATGTGACACGACCAATGGAGAAATCGAAGGAACACCAAACAAGCCTCTTAAGCATGCATAGCATGTCCTTGGTGTTAGAAGATAAAATTAAATCAAATAACACATAATATCTAGGGGAAATGGGACTTCAAACTCACGCTACAGGGATATTGTAGGGAATCATATTAGCATGGATCATATAGCAAATAAAGTCTAAGGGGCGGGAAAGTATGACTCACACTATGGGGGCAATTAGGGGCTTAAAACTTCCATAATACACAGCACAATAAGAGTCTAGCTTAATACATATATATCAAAATATCCAACAACACCTCTAATACAAATGGAACAGGCGCCAAGACATCTCTTGTGTTGACCCTCAAAAGATAATATCCATACAAAATACACGTCTTAATAAGGCAAGAAAGTAAATGGTTATTGTCCCCGAAGTGGAGGACTCACAAAGAGTGATCTTCAACTGAATTGTCTAGCCAAGTGGAGGAGGAGGATGCATAGGATCTTGATATGTTATCAAAATACAACACAATTGATGCCTAAAACTTAGGATTTTATGTGTTCTAAATGCGACATTTGTGGTTTTTTTGTGTTTGGTTTTGCAAGAAATTAGGTTGGCATAATTATGGAGAAAATTGCATACTTTTTTGGTTTTTTAAGGCTTACGAGACCCTCTGAGAGTCATAGAGTGGGTTTCATAGGGATTTCCAGTAATGAATGAAAGTCTGAAGTTTAGATGGACGAGACACCTATATGAGTCGCAGATCACTCTACAAGTTGTATAGAGGGGTTTCGTGAAGATTTTCAGAGAAAGAGCAGAAGATGATGATAAAGTTTACAAGAAGGAGATACGAGTTATAGATCAGACCATTACTCATAAAGTGGAACGAGTTATAGATCAGACCATTACTCATAAAGTGGATCTATAGCAGTGAAGTCCAAGATTCTACAAGTTGAACACGACACCTGGATTACGACTTGTAAACACAGTTATGAGTCATAACTGCATGTCGTAGGGTGCGTTGATCAGTTTTTTTATTTTTTTAATACTTATTTGTAAAAAAATACAAATAGTATAATTAGGTTACTTTTAGTAAGAAGTACGGTAAATAGAGTAGAGAACATCATTAGAGCACTTTTTAGGGTTTTATACTTGGAGACTAAATATTAGAGAGGAGAATACACTTGTGGATTCATTATATCTTTCAATCTTCTGATTCTCAGTACAAATTGAGTTTTCTTATTCTTCAATCTATTTGAGTAAGTGATTAATTATGTTTTCTCAATCTATGATTTCTTAATCTTCCCATAACATGAGTAGCTAAACCCACAACTCGGGGTTATGGGAACCATGAAGATCTAATCAAATAGACCTGGATAATTTGCAATTCTTGGAATGAGTATTTACATGCATTAATTAATTATCTTTGTATTGTATGTTTTCTAGTGGTGGCAAACATTAAAACTTGCCTAGTTTTACCTTCCCTGAAATGACCCCCAAAAGTGCCTGAAAATGTGCCTCGAAAATGCACATAATCGTAATTTTCATATATCTCAAAATTCATGTGTATTTTCAAAAATCTGACTTTATATTCTTGATCAGGGGGAAAATTGAGTGGAAGATGGGTCCAACCCCGATATTTGAGCAACCGTATCAAAATTTGAAAATCCCAAAAATGCAAATTCTAGTAAGGTAGTCGCGTCCCTAGCGCGATGCAGCCAGGGCGCGCTTCAATGTATTTTTGTGCCAGTTATTTTATCTGGGTCAAAGGCTTTTTGTTCTTGGGCATAAATGTTCCTATGCATGAAAATACCTACACTAAGCCATATTTCAACACCATATCATACATGACATTCTCCAATACTTTCTCAAAGACTTAGACAAATCTTTTACTCAAACTTCTAGTGCCAAATCTCTTTTCGGATCTTAAGGAATTCATTCAAGCTTCAAGTCTCCATTCAAATCTTCATCAAGAAATTCTCCAAAGCTAAGGTATATGGGTTCCAATCATTGGGTCCTTTAACCCATGGTGCCCAACCTTCCCTTTTACATATATTACATGTTTCTAAGTAGATTACTTATGTGTCTTACTCACTATGAATTTCACTATGAACTATGTTGGGGTTTCATAAAAGTGTGAATGTTTATGTATGTATTAGGCTATGAATCCATCATCTATTTTGGGATTTGATGAAGGGTCTTGATGTACAATTCATGAGGATATTACTTAGTGTTGGTGGATTGATTTATTTCAAGTTTTTATTTTTGCACGATTTCACTCTTGAATTGCATGGTTTTAAACTAGCATTACGCACCCTCCAAGTGTTTGACAAAATATCCAATTTTGGATTCTTGAGCTATTAATGAACCATTGCATTACTTATGATTTGAATGATTTTATGATGATGAAAGGAATGTTTACATTAGTTGTTTTCATGATAATTATCTATAGTATTGCAAAATGACCATGCCTAGTTGAGGAGGTAATGCCTCAACCACCATGGATGGTAGGGTGTGATAGCCATCAGCCAAATTGAGGGATTGATACTTCAATCACCTAGATGGCGGTGGTACGTCTATTAACCAAATTTAGGAGTTGATACCTCAATCACTTAGATGGGGGTGGTACATCCATTAACCAAATTGACAAGTTGATACCTCAATCACCTTATAAGGGGGTGGTACATCCATCAACCAAATTGAGGGGTTTATACCTTAATCACCTGGGATAGGGGTGGGGTGGTAAACTCATTAACAGAATTGAGGGGTTGATACCTCAATCAAAGAGGATGGGAGGTGATAAACCCATTCACTAATTCATAGTCTCTTCGTACACACATAGTATGTTCTATATAAGTATGTTTTACTTCAAGCATTATTCATACATGCCATATTGTTATTATGCTATCCATTGCTTACGATTATGCATTTTGCCTATGTTGCCTATCTCTTGTTGCATTGCATCCTATATACTTAGTACATTCAAACGTATTAACACATACTTTAGGCTTAGATGATGTTAGAATGTCAGAACCGGAGCCCCACTTGATCATCCTGCTCATCCATGTGGCTAGTACGATTTCTCTCAAAGCAAGTCGGTGAGTCCTCAACTCCAAGGAAATACTTCTTTTTGTTTATTATATGTATTGACTATTCTTATGGTAGGAACTTATGACTATGAGGGTGATCTCGGAGATTGTTGTGGGCCCCACTCCTATATATGTAGTAGAGGTATTGTTGGAACCTTATGATGTATTGATGCTATACTCTTAACTTCTATGTTTCTATGGTATTAAAGTTGTGCCTTATCCTCATTTATCCTATTTATTATCTCTTAATGTTGTTTCATTACTTCTATAACTAAGGATGTGCAATGATATGCTAAAAGGCTTATTTTGGGTCCCTTCGAGTTCCCTATTCACCATATCACGTCTAGGCCCTTGGTTCGGATCGTGACAAACTTGGTATTAGAGTACTAGATTGTTAATAGTCCTTGGCATCCAACACACCACATCAATTAAAGTCTTATTTATGGTTATGTTATGCACCACAACAATGAGTAAGAGGTTAGAAGACGTTTTGGGAAATGTCTCCCTCCTTCTTACTCTATGTTGTGCTATGGGAGTTAAGGTAAGGTTTTCCCCGCCCCCTAATGACTACTCTTTGCTATGCTAAATCATGCCTAACATAAGAGAAAGAAGAGCCTGTACACCCGAGGAACAACCAGCTTATGGTGAGCTCCAAGACGCTCTCACTTTGCTAGTTCAAGCCATGGCTGATTAAGTCAACCAAGGGGCCCAAGCCCCTCATGCTCCTACTCTGGCATCTCGGGTGAGAGACTTTATGAGAACGTATCCACTAGATCTATATGGGTCTAAAGTGGATGAGGACACTCAAGAATTTGTTGATGAGGTGTACAAAGTGATGACTATTATAGGTGTTAAGTCGGAGGAGAAGGCGGAGTTGGCGGCTTGCCCACTAAAGGGTGTGGCTTAAATATGGTTTACTTAATAGAAGGAGGAAAAGGGGGTCAACAATGTGGTTCTATGGGAGGAGTTTAAGTTGGCTTTTCTCAACTGGTTCTTCCTTCTTGAGCTTAGGGAGGCCAAAATGATGGATCAGTTCATGAATTTAAAGCAAGGGTCTATGATTGTGAGGGAGTATGCCCTCAAGTTCAACCAACTCTCTAGATATGCTCCACACTTGGTTGCCGACCCGAGGTCTAGAATGAATAGGTTTGTGACTGGTGTATCTGAATTTGGTTAATGAGGAGTGCCGAGCTGCTATGTTGATTCGTGAAATCGATTTGTCCTACTTAATGACTTATGCCGAACAATTGGAAGGGGAAAAGTTGAGGAAGAGAAGGAGTAGTGAGGCCAAGAAGGCCCATTTTGATGGTAAGATCTAAAGTCCAAAGGGTGGCTGATTTCATCAAAGCCAAGGGTCTTCTTATACTACTAGTGGAAGGCTTGCCAATGACCACCCAAGGATCTAATCTGATGGTAGTGTGATTTCCAATGCTATATGCCCAAAATATGATAAGATTCATAGAGGCCCATGTTTGAAGGACACCAATACTTGTTTTGGTTGTGATGAAGAAGGGAATAAGAGGATTAATTGTCCTCGTAATCAAAACAAAGGTAGGGATGTTCGTCTTCAATGTGGTGCCCCAAGGCACCATCAGTTCTATGCCCTTCAAGTGAGGCAAGAGGTTGATGAGATGTCTGATGTTGCTATCGGTATGTTGAAGTTTCCTTTCACTTTGGTGTGTATGCATTGATGGGTTTAGGTGCCACTATCTCTTTCATTACTCCTTTTGTTGCTAGTAAGTTTCATGTGGGTCCCGAATTGTTATCAAGCCTCTCTTCGGTGTCTACCACATTGGTGAGCCTATTGTTGCTAGGAAGTTTATGGAGATTGTTCAGTGGTCAAGTTGCATTTGGGTCTTTCCTTGTGATTTTGTTGGATTAGATATGGTGGATTTTAAGGTCATTCTTAGGGTGGATTAGTTGTATGCATATTGTGTCCCCTTTGATTGTAGGGGCCGTAGAGTTAGATTCCAACTCCCTAATGAACCCATCCTTGAGTGGGGATTTTAAAGAGGTAGTAAAAGGATAAGTCCATTTCCCAAATAAATGTCCAATTGATCTCTAAAAGTTGCATTTATCATCTTGTAAGAGTTAAGGGTATTGAACCTAAGTCATTTCTATTGAGTTGTTCCAGTGATAGATGGGTCCTTGATATTCTTTCCAATATTGTAAATTTGGGAGTAGTGTCTTTGGATTTGGCTAATGCACCGGCTATGTCTATAGGTCTCATGAATAGGGTTTTAAAACCCTACCTTGACATGTTTGTGGTGGTCTCTAATGATGAAGTATTTATTTATTTAGCGCTTGTGAATCATTTGGGAGTACTGTTGCAAATCTTGGGGGATGAGAGGTTATTTGCTAAATATGGTAAGTGTGAATTGTGTGTAACAAGAAGGTGGCTAGAACTCCTTAAGAATTATTATATGAGTAGAATCAAGGCCTTGCTTAACCTAGACCCCTTCAACCCAAGAAGATTTGGAACCATCAAGAACACTGCACTACTATTCTTAATTTCCTCCAACTTAACTCCCAATCTATCCAACCGATAGACCTCTCTAGTCACCTCTTTGCCACCATCATCAACATATGCTGGGCTACCCCCTAGATACCCTACTTAGAAAATCGACCACAATATTAGCCTTCCCGGGATAGTTGGAGGTTTTGGGTGAAAGATATTAGAGTGGTGGTGGCTCTCATGGGGGTGATGGTGATTTATGATACCAAGTAGACTATATGTTATTAAGGTTGACAATTGGGTTAAGGTTTGCAGGTCCTTATAAGGTTTGGAGGAGGAATTGGTAAGGTTACATAAGGATTGGAGTTGCCTATGCATTTGAATATATTTCTTCCATTTTTCTTCATGTGTCTATGTTAAGGGGGTGCGTGGTGACCCAAGTGCTTTGGTGACTTTGAAGGTTGTGGATGTGATGAGGGACAATTTCACTTATGGAAAGGGTCCGGTAAAAAAATTTGGATGGTCAAGTGAGGAAGTGAGGGAAACAAGGATGTAGCTTCTGTTAAGGTTCTTTAGAGGAAACAACAAGTTGAGGGCGTTGCTAGGGCAGCCAAAGCAGTCATGAAGAAGCGTTACCCATACCTTTTTCACTCTATTCGAGCCTTAGATAACAACTTAAGTCTTCCATATGATTTCAAGTCATATGCTTCAGTCCTTGTGTCATTTGCATGCATTCATGTTTATGTTGACAAGTCCATGATGATTGTATATATTGATGTTGAGATTTTTGAAATGATGTTTAAGTACATTATTGCATTCTTGTGTAGGGCGAATTTAGCATGTTTACTTCTATTATATACATTTCTTTGACATTCAGGGATGAATGTTCCCAAGGGGGAGATATTGAAATGACACCAAAAAGTGCCCGAAAATATGCCTCGGAAACGCTCATAATTGTAATTTGCATATATCTCAAAATTCGTGCATGATTTTAAAAAATTGACCTCATATTTTTTATTAGGGGGAAATTGAGTGAAAATGGGTCTAACCCTAATTTTAGAGCAACTGTATCAAAATTTGACTATTCCAAAAATACAAATTCTAGTGACGTATTGCATCCTCGTTGCGACGCGGCCAGGGCGTGCCTCAATGTATTTTTGTGCAAGTTATTTTATCTCAGTCCAAGGCTTTTGGGTTTTAGGCCTAAGTCTTCCCATGCATGAAAATACCTATATTTAGCCATATTTAAACACCATATCATACAAGACATTCCCCAATACTCTCTCAAACACTTAGACAAATATTTCACTCAAAATTCTAGTGCCAAATCTCTTTCCGGATATTAAGGAATTCATTTAAACTTCAAGTCTCCATTCAAATCTACGTCAAGGAATTCTCCAAAGCTAAGTTATGTGGGTTCCAATCATTGGGCCTTTCACCCATGGTGCCCAACCTTTCTTTTTACATAAACTGCATGTTTCTAAGTAGATTTACTTATGGTCTTACTTACTTTGAATTTGACTATGAACTATGTTGGGGTTTCATAAAAGTGTGATTGTTTAAACATGTTTGGGCTATGAATCTATGATCTATTTTGGGATTTGATGAAGGGTCTGGATGTATATTACATGGGGGTATTACCAAGTATTTGTGTGTTGATTTATTTCAAGTTTTCTTGCATGATATCACTATTGAATTGCATGATTTTATACTAGTAGTACACACCCGCCAAGTGTTTGATAAAATATCCAGTTTTGGTTTCTTGAGCTATTGATGAACCACTGCATGGCCTATAATTTGATTGACTTTATGATGATGAAAGAAATGTTCATATGAGTTGTTTTCATGATAAGTATCTATAGTATTGTAAGTTGACCATGCCTAGTTGAGGAGGTAATGCCTCAATCACTATGGATGGTAGGGTGTGACAACCATCAACCAAATTGAGGGTTTGATACCTCAATCACCTAGATGGGGGTGGTACATCCATTAACCAAATTAAGAGGTTGATACCTCAATCACCTAGATTGGGGTGGTATATCAATTAACCAAATTGAGGGGTTGATACTTCAATCACCTTAGATAAGGGTGGTACATCCATCAACCAAATTAAGGGATTAATACCTCAATCGCCTAGTGGAGGGGGGTTGTAATCCCATTATCCAAATTGAGGGGTTGATACCTCAATCACTTAGGATGGGTGGTGGTAACTCATTAACTAATTGATGGTCTCTTCCTACACATGTAATATGTTCTATATAACTATGTTTTACTTCAAACATCATTCATACATGTCATATTATTATTTTGCTATCCATTTCTTATTATTATGCATTTTGCCTATGTTGCCTATCTCTTGTTGCATTGCATGCTATATACTTAGTACATTCAAATGTACTAACACATACTATATGCCTACATGTTGTCATCATGTAGGAACCAGAGCACCACTTGATCATCCTCATCATCCACGTGGCTAGTATGATTTCTCTCAAAGCAAGTTGGTGAGTCCTCAACTCGAAGGACATACTTCTCTTGGTTTATGCTATGTATTGACTCTTCTTTTGTTGGGAATTTATAGCTATGAGGGTGAGCCCGGAGAATGTCGTGGCCTCACTCATATCTATGTTGTAGAGGTGTTGTTGGAACCTTATGATGTATTGATGCTATACTCTTGGCTTCTATGTTTCTATGGTATTAAAGTTGTCCTTTACCCTCGCTTATCCTTATTTGCTATCTTTTATTGTTGTTTTGTTGCTTCTGCGACCAAGGATGTGTAATGATATGCTAAGTGGCTTGTTTGGGTCCCTTCGGTTCTCCATTCGCCGTGTCACATCTAGACCCTAGGTTCGGGTCTTGACATTCCTGATCCAGGTGGTAATGAATAGGAAAAGAGATTGGTTAATAGGATTTAATGATGTGTTCTCATCTAATTAATCGAACTTGATCAAGGGAGGTTGACTGGGACTAAAGTAATGGTGAGTATTGCACACTATGGAGATGGGCTAAGTCACATAGTAATTTTGCCTCTCACCTTTGACCAAAGAACTTGGTGAACTTAAATTACCATCCTACATGCTATATTCCAGTCGAGAATTGTGTTATCCGAGGATATTTAGTTGGTGAATTATGGGGAACACAAATTCCTAAGTTGCACTCCATTATTGATTGTCTATTATTTTAGCAAGTTTACTTTAATTTCTTATTAATCATTGCAACCCCCTCCCTTTTAGGGAATTGATTTACTTAATACTTGAATTGTTTATTGATGAATCGAGTTGGAAAGTCTCTGTATTCTTTATGGGATTCGACCCTAACCTTGGTTAGGTTTTATATTTGACGACGACTGCTTTATCCTCTAAAAGAGAGGTGTAACTTGGGCGTGATTAAAGATTATGGGCCATTGCTAGGAAATACAACGAGACTTTAATTGAATTCATTAGTTGTATAATTGGATTGTTAATTTCTTAGTTGCCTTGTACTTTACATTTATTTTTGTTTTTGTTTTGTTACTTTGCAGGGTATACTAGGTATTGTATGCCTAAAACAAAAAGTCAAGGCAGTCCCTTAGCTCCAATTGATTTAGAGATCCAACGCACTTTGAGACGAATGGCTCAAGAAAATGCCAATATCATGGTTAATGAAGCTAATCGGAATGTTGATGTTGATGATAGGGATGTAAACCCACCTCCTTTGGAGTATGTTCCACACCCTAGGGATTGCAATGACAATGTTTATTGGTGGAATCAATATAGATCGGACCCTATGGCTATGGATGTTATCAGGGCTATTATGTTGCAACCATTACTGGCCGACACAAAGTTCACTATTTCTAGTGGGTTACTCTAAATGCTCCAAGACACTGTGTTATTTGCTGATCTACCATCAAAGGTTCCACATAGCTATTTGCATGATGATGCATTTTTGTGCAAGAGTGTAAGGGGGACACAAAATCTATCCATAGATGTTGTGGGGCTGCATGTCTTCTCATTGTCTCTCAAGACAATGCTGCATTGTGGCTATCTGAGCTCCCACAAAGTTCGATCACTAGTTAGGAAGATTTGTAAAAGGACATTTATGAAAGGTAGTTGTCGAGGTCAAAGAAGCTCAAGTCAAAAGATCAAATCAACAATTTTAGCAACTTTTGGGTGATTTGATTATTACTACGTGGGAGAGGTTTACTAAGTATTTGAGAAATATTCCACCACAAGATTGTAGATGATGCTTTCGTGGAGATCTTTTATCGTGCACTAGATGAGAATAGCTAAGCTTGTGCTGATACAATTATGAGGGGCATGTTTTTAGATCAACCTTTTGCAAGAATTGCCAAATGGATGGAACAAGTGGCCAAAAGTAATTGTGCATGGGGACAACGAGAAAGAGCTTCTAGGAGGAGTTCATGTGATATTAATGTTGGTTCATAGTAATCTAAAATTAGTGAGGAGATCATGCAACAACTTTCTCAACTCCGCACAAGCATGGATGTGGTTATTTAGCAAAACCAGGAAAGAGCGAATGCGGTAGTCCACAAACCTCCACGTGCACCCATGTATGATAAGCCTTGTTATGATGACGATGCTTGTTTTGTGAGTGATCAAGCGGTGGATTTCCGGACCAATGCCCAAAGGTCCAATTCAAACTATTGGCGCCAAGGTCAAGGGAACCAAACTCATAACTATGCAAGGGATGGATCTTACAGAGATAACTGAGGTGGTTATTATGAGAGAAATAGGTGTCCTAAAGAGATGATTTTAGGAATGGTCAATATGTGCCACCACATAATTGAGACACTAGTACAAGCAATTCTAGAATTGAAGAGATGTTTAACAGTTTGTTAAAGAAGGCCGAGAGATACGATGAAACTCTTAGGGGAAGGAAGTCTAATATTTCAAGCACTAATCAAAAGATAAAGTCTTGTTCAGTGACCATTAAACAGATGGAGCAACAATTTAGTCAAGTGTCTACCTAATTGAGTCAGCGTCAGAAAGGTACATTGCCTAGTAACACAGCTAAAAATCCAAACGATGAAGGGAAATGTATGGAGGTTACAACTAGAGGTGGCAAGAGTACCATCGATCCTCCTATGTCGGTTGAGGTAAAAGATGTTTGTAAGAAGATAGTTGCAGATAAGGATGTTGTTGAAGGAGAAGATTGTGTCAAGGATGGGGTAGGTGAAATGGTTGAAGAGCCAAAGAAGCATAAGACCGTCTTAAGGCCTCATCCTATTGTTCCTCAAATACTGAAGAAGAAGTAGTAGGAAGGAAAGTTCAAATACTTCATGTCTATGCTTAAGCAACTATCCATCAACATCCCTTTGGTTGAAGCTTTAGAGAAAATATTGGGGTATGCAAAGTGTACGAAAGACTTGGTTACTCAAAGAGGATTGTGAGTCAAGAGCTTTCTAAGGAACTTCAACTTTAAAGTTCTATCACTACTAAGTCATTGGCTAAAAGGCATGAAGATCCAGGTGCTTTCACTATACCATGCAGTGTAGAAGATATCGAGTTTGCAATAACATTTTGTAATTTGGGTGCTCGTATCAATATAATGCCTCTTGCGATTTTCAAGAAGCTTGGTTTGGGTTTACCTACTCCTACTAAGAAGCGATTGTTAATGATGGATAGAAAAGTCAAGAAACCAGAAGGGGTACTTTATGATGTGTTGGTAAAAGTGGACAAGTTCATATTCCCTGCAAATTTTGTGATTCTTGATTGTGAGTTTGATTTTGAAGTCCCTATTATCTTGGGGAGACCATTTCTGGCCATGGGGTGAGCCCTTGTGGGTATGTACTCCGATCAACTCAGATTTTGGATTAAGAAGTGGTTTTTGATATCCGCTAGTTTATGAAGCATCCTGATGAATTGCAAAGTGAGGTTTGGGCAATTGAGAAAGTCTAAGTGCCTATGATATCTAAGTCATGTCACGACAGTAAATCAGGCGCTACTTGGAAGGCAACCCAAGGATTTTTTATCTTTTAGCTTGGTTTTGAATTTACTTCAAATTTTGGATTCTTAAGTAGTTCTTTGATTGTGTTTTGATTGCTATTTTTAACATTGAGGTTTTTTCATATAGGGTGGAAGTGCATTTTATCAAGAGTATACAGTTTTAAGACTAAGCTAGCATATTTTGCTGAGAATTGCATCTGGTGCAATCTCTACGAATGGGCTTACGAGTCGTATTACACCTTGTGACTCGTAATCCTGTCTCATAGAGAATAACAGTGAGCACGATAAGTGTGCACTCCACCCATGAGCCAACTTTATGACTTGTAGATCAAACTATGAGTCGTGAATGGAGTTCATGGATTCCAACTGTGTTTTAGAATTTTTCTAAGTATCGAGATGTCTATGAGAACAAGACTTGCGAGTCATAGACCAAGCTATGACCCATAATCGTGGTTTCGAAGACCTTGATTTGGTAAATTTTAATGTTGATCCAGTAAAGTATAAAAGGGGAGTCAAAATATTTTGACCTCACTTTTACCCTAGTATATTAAAAATTTTCCCAAATTCCTTTCCTTTCATTATTTTCGATCAATTCTCCAATGGCTGTGACCAATTTTCAGCAAGAAATTCAAGCTACTCCTAGGGTTTTACATCATTAACTTTCTCTTTCTCTTCCAAGCTCATCACCATCTTAAGAAAGTTCCTTGGTTCATTTTTAACCTTGAAATTTTCATTGTTCTTAGTTGTTGATGTGATGATGGTGATGAGATTGAGTTTTAAGCATGAATTTCTTGATAAATATGAATTAGGAATGTGAAATTAAGGGTACTTTTAATTAAATTGATTGCTTATGCTCGAAATTAGGTGTAATAGCCTTGTGATTGTCGGTTGTGTGCTCATGGAATCATTTGTCATGTTTGGATGAGTGGGATTGCGTAGGTTATGATTGTGAAATGGTATTTGATATCATTGGAGAATGCATTAGTGTCAATCATGAATGAAATTGTTGGAAACCTATGTTCTTCCATGTTTGTTAGTTTTTTGATTAGGAGAATATGAGTTGAAATCATGTTTGGGGTGCGACTTATCATGTTCTTGAGATGTGGGTAAATTTATGCTTGCTTCGATTTTGGTAGAGTTACGATGAAAATATCTTTGGGGTCCGTATGATGAATTTGGATAGATTTGGTACCTAGAAGTTCTTGCATATAAGAGTCCTTTACTACTCGAAAATGAGTCTACAAGATGTAATTGCCACTCGTAGGAAGTTTCAGTGACTTGATTTTCAGAATATTCATCAGACACGACCTTCTGCGAGTCGTAGATAGGTTTTGTGGATCTTTGCCTTTTTTGAAAATTACTCTCTGGAACTTTATATGAAACTAGTTTACAACTCGTAAACCAAGTTATGAATCGTACCTAGGTCTCATATAGTTTTCCAGTATTCAATATTGTTTTGCGCCTCTGGTTTACAAGACCATTTAACGACTCGTAGTTCTAACTATGACTCATAACTAGATTTCATAATTCAGTTTTACAACAGATCCAGTTCAGTTTTTGTTTTCTATTTCTTGATTGTTGGGGCTAATTATGGGTTGTTTATGCTTTAATTTTTAGATACTATGGCCCCTAAAAGCAAACATGTAGGGATTGAGGCTTTTAGAAGGCAACTCATTGATGAGCCTATAAATAATGAGCATGCAGGTGATGAGCAGACTCAGCTGAGTGGGTCATTGGAGATCATTGATACCCATCGAAATCCCGCAGCTAGGGTACCACAAATTAGAGCAGCAGCTGCTAGAGATGCCTAGACTCAGGCTCAGGCCCCTAGTCCTTCCCAGTCCGATAAGGAAGGTAGTGAGAGGACGGGGAGTAGGATGCCCCAAATGATACCTTCCAGGGAGGAGAAGAGTTCAGTGGGGGCCTACGATATTAGAGGAGATGCCAAGTCCTCCATTGCACCATCATCTTCTTCAGCACTGGACGCTCGTACTAACCTGTGGTGCATTGAGGGGATGGAGGCTATATTTTTTCAGGGCATGCAACCCAAAGAAAAGGGTAACCCAACCATTTGATATATAAAGAGCCCAGAGTTATTGATGATGGATTGGGCCATGTCCCAGGTCTGAAGGACACGATGACACGATGACACGATATGGGGTCATGTGGGTGATGGAGAGGCTTCGACAATATGCCTCGATTCTTGTATGGGAGTTTTGTGCAGCATGTGCAGCCATGATTCTTTGAGATCTTCACAAGGGGAAGATACCTCTTACACAACCTAGATTGATAGAGGTTCAAATGAGAGGGCGGCAGTTTTATATTTTAGAGGAGATTATCCACCGTATACTTTTTGGTCCCGAGTACCAAGCCTCGAGATTGATAGCTGAGTTTGACTAAAGATTGAAGAAGGCTAGAACTATACTAATTTCAAAGGATCCGGTACAAAGGACCAAGTTGTTGAGATGGGTGGCTGGTTACATTGCAGAGCAGGGTCTAGAGGTTGCTTGGTTCACCACACATACGAAGCCTATTGTGAAGGCTTCACTTTCTTTCCCCACCAAATTTTGGTCGGCAGTTGTTTGATCCTGTATCCGGCCTACTTAGGAGGATAAGATTTTTACACCAGAGCAGGCGGTAATGGTTTCCAACATCTTGGCTGGCTATGACATTGATTGGTCCTGACTCATAGCGGAGCAGATTCATGAGTCAGCACTAAAAAGTGCCACCTCCATCGCATTTTTGATTTTTGTCTACAAGCTTTGCTTACACTCACAAGTGGAGATACTTCATCAGCTGGACCAGTTAGTTGATGCCCAGCATTCCCTAGAGGCCGGCCTAATAAAGTCCAATAAGAAGCCAGTGGAAAATGAGGGAGTACCACCACCACCACAGATAGTCGCCTCGGTGTAACGACCCCAAAAGTGCCCAAAAACGTGCCTTAGAATGCCCGAAATTTTAATTTTCATATTTCTCAAAATTCATCCGTTATTTCAAAAGTCCAACTTCAGATTCTTATTCAAGGGATCAAAAATAGGTAGAAAAGTGTCTAACCCTGATTTAAGAGCAAAGATTTAGCAATTACAAAATTCTAAAGTGCAATTTCTAGAGGGGTTTTCGCGTCCCGCTGGCGACGCGCCCCTAAGTATTTTTGGACATTATATTTCAGCTTCGGTCCTTGACTTTAGTCTTGGGCGTAAAAGCTCTCATACAAGTTCATACCTATACTTAGTCATATTTCACTCTCATACTATCCTAAACATTTCCTAGTACTCACTCAAACACTTAGTCATATTTTCACTCCCAAAACTCATGTCCCAAACCCTCATCCTAAGCTAAGGTTTCCTTCAAGGTTCTTCTTCAACCATCAAGTCTCTATCTCCAATCTTCACCAAGTTTATTTCCAAGCAAAGGTATGTGGGTTTCTTTCATAGGTTCCTTTCACCCATGATACCCAAGCCTCCATTTACTCAAGTTGCATGATTTAAAGTTGATATACAACTGGGTCTTGATTATTATGAAATTTACTACACACTATCTTAAAACTAATAAAGTTGTGAATCCTTTGCTATATTTTGAGCTATAAATCTTGGATCTATTGTAAGATTTGATGAGGAGTTTTGATGTATATGTCTTGAGGATGTTGCAACGTTTTGAATAATGGTTTTACAATGAGTTTTCTTGCATGATTTCATCTCTATATTGCATGGTTTTATACCACCATTTCACACACTCAAGTTGTTTGATAAAATGTCCGGATGAGGTTTCTTGAGGAATTAAAGGTCCAAAGCCTGAGATAAATATGATATAAATGATGTTATTATGATGAAATGAGCTTATGTATATGATATACTATATATAAAGTGTTGCGTTAGACCATACTCAATCTGGGGGGACAAGAGCCCGAGTAACCATGTTAGAGGTTTATACTCATCAACTATGCGAGAGGTTTATACTTAGTCATCATTTTAGTAAGGTGTGATTATCATCAACCATGTGAGGGGTTTATACCAGACAACCACCAAGGGGTTTATACCTTGAACAACTAGCTTAGTCTCTTCTACACGTATGACATCCTATATGAGCATGAGTACTTAAACATGTTTTATTTAAGCATTGATCATACATGTCAGATTGTATATTATGCCTATTGCTTAATATTATGCATTTTTATAATGATGTCTATCTATTGTTGCATTTAATCCTATACTTAGTACATTCAAACATACTAACATATACTTTATGCCTACATGATATCACCATGTAGGAACCAATGCCCAAGTTGATCCTCCTCCTCCACATGGCTAGTTCGGTGTTAAGCAAGTTGGCGAGTCATCTACTTCGGTGACCTAGTCTATGCTTCTCATATATATTGAGACATTTATCTTTATTGTGTATTTTGACTATGAGGGTGAGCCCAATTACTTTTTCTTGTCCCCCGCTCTTATCTATGTATTAGAGGTATTTGTTGGACATGTTAAATACCTACGATATGAGTTTAAATCTTGTCTTTTGACTATGTTATTATGCAAGCTTTTCCCTTAGCCTCATTTTCCCCATTCTTTTGTCTTTGATGCTTGATTTAAGCTTCAGCGACCAAGGATGTGTAATGATGCTTTTGAGGCTTGCTTAGGGTCCCTTTGGGTTCCCCTTGTGCCGTGTCATATCTAGGGCCTAGGCTTGGATTGTGACAAACTTGGTATCAGAGCACTAGGCTGATAGATCCTCGGAGTCCAACACAGCGCGTCGATTAGAGTCCTATTCATTATTGTGAAGCGCGCTAGACTATGAATAGGAGGCTATAAGCCGTTTTAGGAAATGTTTTTCTTCTTCATGATTCTAAGTCGTGCTATAGAGATGTGGTAACTTTCCCCCCCTAACGATTATACTTTGCTGTGATAGATCATGCCAAACACTTGAGGAAGATAGGCCCAAACTCCCGAGAAGCAACCTACCAATGGTGAGCTCTGGGATGCTCTTACCATGTTTGCCCAAGTGGTGGCCAACCTAGTCCAACAAGGGGTCCAAGCCCTTCATTCTACTACCCCGGGAGATAGGGTAAGAGACTTCATGAGGATGAATCCTCTAGTTTTCCATGGGTCAAAGGTGGATGAAGATCCACAAGAGTTCATTGATGAGGTCTACAAAATCTTGAATATAATGGGGGTTGGGCTGACTGAAAAGGCCGAGTTGGTGGTGCACCAACTCAAAGGTGTAGCCCTAATTTGGTATGAGCAATGGAAAGGTGATAAAGGGTTGGTAATGTGGTGCTTTGGCAGGAGTTCAAATTGGCCTTCCTTAACTGGTTTTTCCCCCATGAGCTTAGGGAAGCAAAGTTGATAGAGTTTATGAACTTTAAAAAAAGTGCTATGAGTGTGAGGGAGTATGCCCTCAAATTTAATCAACTTTCAAAGTATGCTCCTCATTTGGTGGTCGATACTAGATCTAGGATGAATAAGTTCGTGATGGGGGTCTCCAACTTGGTAAGTGAAGAATGTCAGTCCACCATGCTAATTAGTGACATGGACTTGTCTCAGTTGATGACCTATACCAAGCAAATGGAGGAGGAAAACTTGAGGAAAAGAAGGGGTCATGAGGCCAAGAGGGCCTGATTTGAGGGTAAATTCCAAAAGGGTGCTAAATTTCGTCAAGGCCAAGGACCTCCTCATGCTACTAATAGGGGGCTTGCCAATGACTTCCCTATGCGTCAAGTTGTTGGTGCAAAGGCTTCTATTGATGTGTGTCCTAGAAGTGGAAGGGTCATAATGTCCAATGTTTAAAGGGTTCTAATGCATGCTATGAATGTGGGGAGCTTGGTCACAAGAAGGTAGATTGTCCAAGAAATTATGGCAAGGTCGTGGGTGCTAATGCGGTCCCATTGGGGAGAGGTGGTCCTTAAGGTAGTGCCCTAAGGCACAATCGATTTTATGCTCTACATGGGAGGTAAGGGGTTGCTGAAGTCCCTGATGTTATTATCAGTATATCGAAAATCTTTGACTTTGATGTGTATGCTTTGATTGATCGAGGTGCCACTCTTTCCTTTGTTACCCCTCTTGTTGCTAAAAGGTTCCATGTTGTCCTCGAGTTGTTTCATAAGTCATATGAAGTGTGTACTCCTACTGGTACCCATTTTGTTGATAGGAAAGTTTATAGGAGTTGTCTTATTTGCATTTTGCAGAAGTTTTTGCCTTGTGATCTTGTTGAATTAGACATGGCAGACTTTGATGTCATTCTTGGGATGAATTGATTGCATGCCTACTATTCTTATATTGATTGTATAACCCGTAGGGTCAAGTTTCGATTTCCTAGTGAACCCATCCTTGAGTGAGAAAGTCAAGATGTGGTGGTCAAGGGTAGATTCATTTCATGCATTAAAGACCAGAAGTTGATTTCCATGGGGTGTTTGTATCATCTTTAGAGGGTTAAAGTTATGGAGTACAAAGTCCCTTCCATAGAGTCGTTTTCGATTGTAAACGAGTTTCTTGATGTCATCCCAAATCATCTTCCTGGTGTTCCTCCTGAGAGAGAGATAGATTTTGGCATAGATCTCCTTCCCGACACTCAACCTATCTCTATTGCCCTTTATCGTACGGCCCCGGCGGAGTTGAAGGAGTTAAAAGAGCAATTGAAAGATTTATTGAAAAAGGGATTTATTAGACCTAGTCAATCACCTTGGGGTTCTCCGATGTTGTTTGTGAAAAACAAAGACCTAGTCAATCACCTTGGGGTTCTTCGATGTTGTTTGTGAAAAAGAATGATGGGCCACTTAGAATGTGCATTGATTACCGATAACTCAATAGGGTCACTATAAAGAATAGATATCCTCTTTAAAGAATTGATTACTTGTTTGACTAATTGCAAGGGGCTAGCTTCTTCTCTAAGATTGATCTTCGGTCCGGGTATGATCAAGTAAGGGTGAGGGAGTGTGATATTCGCAAGACGGTCTTCTGGACTAGATATGGGCATTATGAGTTTGTTGTGATGTCGTTTGGGTTGACTAATGCACCAGCCATCTTCATAGACCTGATGAATAGGATCTTCAAACATTACCTTGATTCATTTGTAATGGTCTTCATGATGATATTTTTATCTACTCACATAGTAGGGAGGAGCATATGGGTCATTTGAGGGTTATGTTGCAAAGGCTAAGTGAGGAGAGATTGTATGCTAAATATAATAAGCGTGAATTTTGGTTGAAGGAGGTTGCATTCTTGGGTCATGTGGTATCGAGGGATGGTATAAAAGTGGATCCTAAGAAAACCGATGTGATTAGGAATTGGCCTAGACCATTGACCCCATCGGATATTAGGAGCTTCTTGGGTCTTATGGGTTACTATAAAAGATTTGTGAATGAGTTCTCCTCCACTGCTTCCGCTATGACCAAATTGGCTCAAAAGAAGGTTAAGTTTGAGTGGATCGATGAATGTGAGAGGAGCTTCCAAACGTTGAAGAATAGTCTTGTGTCCACTCCTATATTGTCATTACCAGATAGGCTTGAGGGTTTTGTTTTGTATTGTGATTTATCTAGAGTTGGTTTGGGTTGTGTGATAATGCAAAATGGTAAGGTCTTAGCTTATGCTTCTAGACAACTCAAGGTGCATGAAAGGAATTACCCTACCCATGATCTAGAGTTAGCTGTTGTGGTGTTTGCATTAAATATTTGGCGTCACTACTTGTATGAGGTGCATGTTGATGTCTTCACCGATCATAAGAGCCTCCAATATGTCTTCATTAAAAAAGATCTCAATTTGAGACAAAGAAGGTGTCTAGAACTTCTCAAATATTATGACATGAGTGTGCATTATCATCCGGGTAAGCCAAATGTGATGGCGGATGCTTTGAGTCGAGTGTCCATGGGTAGCCTAGCTCATATGGATAGGGAGGTGCATAGATTTGATATGTTGGGGGTTAGGTTGGAAGAGGCTAGTGATGATGGTATTGTGGTTATTGAAGGGTCTAAATCTTCTTTGGTTGATGTGGTGACAACGAAACAAGATCTTGACTCTTCCTTGCTTGAATTGAAGGCCTTGGTGAAAGAGGGAAAAGTAGAGGTTTTCTCTGAAGGGAAAGATGGTGCCCTTAGGTACCAAGGTAGGTTGTTTGTTCCTTTTGTTCATAGTTTGAGAGTGAAGATCCTTGATAAGGCCCATAATTCTTCTTATTCTGTTCACCCCGGCTCCACCAAAATGTATAGAGACTTGTCAGATGTGTATTGGTGGGGAGGCATGAAGACGGACATTGCCAAATTCATTTCTGGTTGCTATAATTGTCAACAAGTTAAAGCGAAACTTTAAAAATCGGGTGGCCTAAACTAAGACATAGAGATTCCCACTTGGAAGTGGAAGGTGATTAATATGGATTTTGTGGTTGGGTCGCTTATTACTAGAAAAGGTTTTGATTCCATTTGGGTAGTGGTTGATAGGATGACGAAATTAGCTCATTTTCTACCGGTTAAAAATACATATGGGGCTGAAGAGTATGCGATATTGTATATCCATGAGTTAGTGAGGTTTCATGTGGTTCCTTTCTCCATTATATTAGATCATGGTGCACAATTCACTTCACACTCTTGGAGGTCTTTTCAAAGGGGTCTTGGTACCAAAGTTCACCTTAGTATGGCCTTCCACCCTTAAACGGATGGACAAGCCAAAAGAACCAAACACTTGAGGATATGTTTAGGGCTTTTATCTTAGAGCTTAAAGGTAGTTGGGATGATCACCTTCCATTGATTATGTTTGCCCATAACAATAGCTATCACTCTAGTATCGGTATGGCTCCTTTTGAGGCTCGTTATGCGAGACGTTATAGATCACTGGTGGGTTGGTTTGAGGTTGGAAAGGTGGCTATATTGGGACTAGATCTGGTTATAGAGGCTCTTGAGAAGGTTAATATGATTAGGGAAATGTTGAGGATAGCCCAAAGTCATCAAAAATCTTATGCCAATGTAAGAAGGAAAGACCTAGAATTCCAAGTGGGTGCTTGGGTTAATTTGAAGGTCTCTCTAATGAAAGGTGTGGTCTATTTTGGTAAAAAGGGGAAGTTGAGTCCAAGGTAAGTTAGTCCTTACGAGGAGATAGAGAAGGTTGAAAAGGTAGCTTATGAGTTGAAGTTGCCTAGAGAAATGAATTTGGTTCACCAAGTGTTCCATGTCTCTATGTTGAGAAAATTTGTTGGTGATCCCAATGCCATTGTGCCTCTTGATGTTGTGGGTGTCATTGAATATAACTTGACTTATGAGGAGGTTCTGGTTCAGAACTTGGATAGGCAAGTAAAGGGATTGAGGAACAAAGAGGTGGCATCCGTTAAGGTTTTTTGGAGGAACCAACATGTTGAAAGTGCTACATGGGAGGCAGAAACGGACATGCAAAAATAGTATTCTTATCTTTTCCACTTTAATCAAGCCTAAGGTACTAATCTTAAGTCCCCTATGTGATGTCAAGTCCCATATTTCATCCCCTAAGTCATTCATATGCATTCATGTTTAAGTCGGTAAACTTATGTTGATTTTACGCTTATGTTGAGAATTTGAAAATTGTGTTCTACATGTTATGTTGCATTCTTGTTGGAGCTTATTTGTTGATAATCACTCTTGTCTTACACATCTCTTTTACATTCGGGGATGAATGTTCCCCAAGGGGGAGATATTGTAACAACCCCAAAAAGTGCCCAAAATGTGCCTCGGAATGCTTGGAATTTTAATTTTCATATATCTCAAAATCCATTCAATATTTTGAAAATACGACTTCAGATTCTTGTTCATGGGGTCCAAATTAGGAGGGGGAGCGTCTAACCCCGATTTAAGAGCAAAGATTTAGCAATTAAGAAATCCAAAGGGCGATTTTCAGAGGGGTTTTCGCGTCCCCCTCGCGACATGCCCCTGTGTATTTTAGGACACTATTTTTCAGTTTCGGTCAAAGACTTTATGTCTTGGACCTAAAAGCTCCCGTACGTGTTGTTACCTATACTTAGTCATATTTCACCCTCATACTACGCTAAACATTTCCTAATACTAATTCAAACAATTAGTCACATTTTCACTCCCTAAACTCAAGTCCTAAACCCTTCTCATCCCAAGCTGAGGTTTCCTTCAAGGTTCTTCTTCAAACTTCACGTCTCCATCTCCAATCTTCACCAAGTTCATCTACAAGCTAAAGTATGTGGATTTCTTTCATGGTTCCTTTCATCCATGATACCAAGCCTTCTTTTACTCAAATTGCATGATTAAAGTTGATTTACAAATAGGTCTTGATTATTATGAAATTTACTAGACACTATGTTAAAGCTATGTAAAAGTATGACTGTTTTGCTATGTTTTGAGCTATAAATCTTTGATCTATTATAAAATTTGATGAGGGGTTTTGATGTATATATCTTGAGCGTGTTGCAAGGTGTTGAATGATGGTTTTACAATAGTTTTTCTAACATGATTTCATCTCTAAGTTGCATGGTTTTATACTACCATTTCACACCCTCAAATTGTTTCATAAAATGCCCGAATGGTGGTTTCTTGAGGAATTAAAGGTCAAAAGCATGAGATATGATATGAATAATGTTACGATGATGAAATGAGCTTATGTATATTACATAGTCTATATAAAGTGTTGCATTAGACCATACCCAATCTGAGGGGACAAGATCCCGGGTAACCAAGTTGGGGATTCATACTCATCAACCATGCGAGGGGTTTATACTTCGTCACAGTGTTGGTCAGGTATGATTACCATCAACCATGTAAGGGTTTTATACCACACTACCACCAAAGGGTTTATACCTTGAACAACTAGCTTGGTCTCTTCAACACATATGATATCCTATATGAGCATGAGTACTTAAGCATCTTTTACTTAAGCATTGATCATACATGCCATATTGTATATTATGCCTATCTCTTAATACTATGCATTTTGATTATGATGCCTATGTATTGTTGCATTGCATCCTACATACTTAGTACATTCAGACGTACGAATGTATACTCTATGCCTACATGATGTCACCATGTATAAACTGGTGCCCAAGTTGATCATCCTCCTCCACGTGGCTAGTATGGTGCTATTCATGCTAGTTGGTGAATCCTCCACTTTGGGGACCTAGTCTATACTTCTTCTATTATATATTGAGACATTCATCTTTATTATGTATTTTGACTATGAGGGTGAGCCCAGTTACTTTGTCTTGGCCCCCGCTCTTATTTATGTATTAGAGTAGTTTTTAGACATCTTGTGTTCCTATGATATGAGTTTAACTCTTGTCTTTTGGCTATGTTATTGTGCAAGCTTTTCCCTTATCCCCGTTTTCCCTATTCTTTTATCTTTTATGCTTGATTTATTGCTTCCGGGACCAAGGATGTGTAATGATGCTTTATCAGGATTGCTTGGGGACCCTTCGGGTTCCCCTTGTGTCGTATCACGTCTAGGCCCTAGGCTTGGTTCATGAAACTGGGAGCCACCTCCTGATGGTTCGATGACTGCCCCTATTACCCTTGTGGCTACTACTACAAATGGGAGACCCCAACAACCCGAGGTAGTCGATGTTGAAAGGGGTCTAACAATAGCTGCTCATGCACCAGAGGCCAGTACTTCACTGACTTCTATGCCAGGCATGGTCTATGTGTCCATGGTTTTGATTTAGGCTATGACGCCTATCACATACTGAGGCCCAATTATCTCAACTTATTTAGCAGCTTAGTCCATGGGTACGATAGACTGTTCGGACTCAAAGGAGCAGTGCAAGGCATTCACCTTATCTACTGTTCAGGAGTGTGTTTCTACAGTGGATGCCCCGCATCAATACCTTTGATGACTAGTTGTAGAAGAGGTTAGACAAGGCTGGGCCTTCAGATTCCTTAGCCATACATGAGCAGATTGCAAAGCTTAGGTTGACACGATAACTTCACTTACGTTGCCTATGACATTGCCAGAGTCAACACCTATGAAGCTACTGTCTGATGTATACGCCTCTACGGAGCCTCCACAGACTTCCCTCGGGAAGCTCCCTTTCACTAATGAGGACCTTATTGAGAGAAATGTACATGCAAAGTACCCCATGGAAGATGAGAGTGATAAGGATGATGAGGATGCGGAGGATGATCTCAGGATGATCTTGAGGACATCGAGGCAAGAGGAGGAGATAAGCCTCGGTCAGGAGCATGATAGGGTGATGGGTATTGCCCATTTGAACATGGTGGAGCAGTTAAGGAGACTACCTCGCAGGAGGGGAATGGCTAGACTCATCCACAGACTGGCGCTTAGGCGCCAAGGTATGTTGTTTTTTACCCTTACTATTATATTTTTGCTTGACTAGTTGCATTGAGGACAATGCACAGGTTTTTCGACGGGGTGTCGGTGGTTATGGACCTTGGTGAAGTCTGAGTAATTTATGGTTTATAACTATGGCGATCCAACTACAAAAAGACAGGCAGCCAACCCCAAATTTTTATCCCCAGATTTTCTTGTTTGTGTTCTTTTTCCTCGTGGTTATTTAATTTCTATTGAACCAACATATTTAGGATGTGTAGATAATATTTGTAGCATATAGCACTAATACTTATGGCATATAGCATGTTTTTTATATTTTTTTTTTGAAAATTGGTACCCAGCAAAATTTTTAATTAGTAGTTAAACTGCAACATGCATGTTTGGGTGTTTAGCAGTAGATGCTCTCAAAAGTGAGGGTAATTTGACAAATGAAGCTTGATCTGTGAGTCGCTTGTTGACAATATATGCAATGCCATGTGAGTGTAAGCTTATTTTGTTAGAGTCATGCATTTTTTTTTTGCTAATCTAGAACTTGTCATGTTACTCTAAGTTGGATTGTAGATTAAATGGATTAGGAAGGGATCTTAGGCCTTTGTTCTTTTATTAGTCCAACTTAGCCTAAAATAACCAACCAAATGATGTTTTATTCCTTGTTAGAAATATCTATGCCTTACATGAACCAATTCTTTCAAAAATACCTAATTAGCCTAATCCTGTCTAGTGAAAAACCTTTATATTGGCACTAATCTGTCCTTGAGCATTGTGAACCTTGATTGAGGCAAATAGCCTAAGTTAAGGATGGCTACCAAAAGTGGCCTTAACTTAGGGAATAGATATTGTGTTCTTCAATATAGGCTAAAAGACTAAGTTGTAGGTGGCCGGTTTAGGTGTAAAATCACAAAAATAAGGTGGTGAGTTGGGAAAGAGGAGAAAAAGAAGTAAATCATGTATCGGGTTTAAGAAAGAAAAAAATGCCTTACATTGAGTGCTAAAAGAAAAATGAAGTGTATAAATGAGGCAAGAGCTGAAAAATGAGAAGAAAACACCCAGAAAATCTTGAATGTGGAAATAGGGAGAATAAGGTGAAAATGTTGGAGTTGGTAAGGTGAAAGTGTTGAAATACATAGTTCAAGGATGACTTCTAGTCACTATTTTTTCAAAATGCCATACAAAAGCCCCCTTGAGCCTACTTACAAGCCTAGAAAATCCTAAAGTGATCCTAGTCTAGTTGGTTGAAAATCTTAGTCATATGTATATAGGCAAGCCTATGATATTATTGATTATGCATGAATATCTTTTGTAAGAGTGAGTGTTCTTGCTTAATCCCAAGACCGAAATTTAAATCATCACTGAGTGTTAAAATGGGACTTCGTTCTGTGAGGGCACTTGCATTGCATTATTAGCATTTGACTTATTCAGTGATTGTGATATTCCTTTGTTTGTCATGGTTGTGTTGTCAAATGCACTAGTGCATTTTGGTTTGGTAAATAGGTGTATGATCTTGTTTTGAAAAGTTGGTGTGGGTACCTGAAATTGAATTATATGTGATACATGCCATTGGGTCGAGGTCTGTGTGTTTCTTTATTATTTATATAGATTGAGTCGTCCCTTGAGGACAAGCAACAATTTTAAGTTGAGGGTGTTGATTTGTTGTTAATGTACAACACATTTGATGCCTAATACTTAGGATTTTGTGTGTTCTCAATGCGACATTTTTGGTTTTTATATGTTTTTATGTTTGTTTTTGCAGGAAAGCAGGTTGTTTTAACTTTTGGAGAAAATTGCAGACTTTTCTAGTTTTTGAAGGCTTATGAGACCCTCTACGAATCGTAGAATGGCTTTCTAGGGATTTCCAGTGACGAATGAAAGTCTGAAGTTCAGCTGTACAAGACACATATACGAGTCGTAGATCACTCTACGAGTTGTATAGAGGGGTTCCATGAAGATTTCCAGAGAAGGACTAGAAGATGATGATAAAGTCTATGAGAAGGCAATACAAGTCCTAGATCAGACCACAACTCATAAGGTGGACCCATAGCAACGAAGTCCAAGATTGAAGAAGCTGAACATGACACCCCGATTATGACTCGAAAATCCAATTACGAGTCGTAACTGTGTGTCGTAGGGTGCGTCGGCTGGTTTTTATATTTTTTTGGGACTTGTTTGTAAATACTATAAATAGTATAATCAGGTTATTTTTAGTAAGAAATATGGCAAAATAGAGCAGAGAATGTCATTGGAGCACTTTTTAGGGTTTTATACTTAGAGACTAAATATTGGAGAGGAGAATACATTTGTGGATTCATTGTGTCTTTCAATCTTGTGATTCTCAATACATATTGGGTTTTCTTGTTCTTCAATCTATTTGGGTAAGTGATTAACAATGTTTACTTAATTCATTATTTCTTCATCTACCCATATTTTGAGTAGCTAAACCCACAACTTGGGGTTGTGTGAATCAGGAAGATCTCATCAAATTGACCCAGATAATTTGCAATTCTTGGAATGTTTATTTACATATATTAATCAATTCTCTTCATATTGCATATTTTCTAGTGGTGGCCAACATTAGAACTTTCCTAGCGTTGCCTTCCCGATCTAGGTGGTATTAAATAGGAAAAGAGATTGGTTAACAGGATTCGATGATGTGTTCTTGGCTAATCAATTGAACTACACCAAGGGGAGGTTGACTAGGACTATGGATAATGGTTAGTATTATACACTATAGAGATGGGCCAAGTCACATAGTTAAATTCTCCTCTCACCTTTGACCAAAGAGCTTGGTGAACTTAAATTACCATCCTAAATGCTATACTCTAGTCGAGAATTGGGTATCGGGGATGTTTAGTTGGTGAATCATGGGGAAGACAAATTCCCAAGTTGCTCTCCATTATTGATTGTCTCTTATTTTAGCTAGTTTAGTTTAATTTTTTATCAATCATTACGACCCCTCGCCCCCCTTTTTGGAGAATTGAATTAGTTAATACTTGAATTATTTATTGGTCAATCGATTTGGAAAGTCTTTGTATTCTCTATGGGATTCAACCCTAATCTTGGTTAGGTTTTATATTTGACAACAACCGCTTTATCCTCCAAAAGAGAGGTGTAACTTGGGCGTGATCACAGTTCCAATCTCTACATGATTAGATCATGTAGGGAAAGAATAAGTGTTAGTACTTGAAATGTACTAAGTATGTAGGTAATGTGCTATTAAAATACAATACATTTGATACCTAAAACAAGAGATTTTGTGAGTTTTAAATGTGACTTTTTATGGTTTTTATGTGTCTTTGTGTTGTTATTTCAGAAAAGGTAGGTTGACATGATTTTGAGAGAAAGTTGCAGATTTTGCTAAAGTGTAGGACATACGAGCCTTCCTACGAATCGTAGAGTGATCTCATAGCAAGAAACAGAGAGAAAAAAAATCAGAAATTTGCTAAGTGGAGTGAGCCCTACCAGGCCACTTTACGAATCGTAGGTCTCACTACGACTCGTATAGGTTGACTCGTAGCAAGAAATAGAGAGCCAAAATTTTGGACCATAAATTGAAGGCCTAGACTACGAGAGGAGCATACGAGTGATAGCACGAGCAACTACTCGTACCAATAGGTCGTAATAGTCAAGTCCAAAATGCAAAGTGCCTGATACGACGTACCTGCTACTAGCTGTCTTTTCTGTACAATTTTTAGGGTTAAGTTTGTAAATACTATAAATACTTTATGTTAGGGTTTAAAAGGGAGATCCCATTCTTGAATCTTTATATAGAGACTTTGAATACTCTCAGTGTTTTTGGGAATGCAAATCTTACATTCTATTCACTTTCCTAAAAAGACCCAAAAAAAAGCCCGAAACTTGCCTCAGAAGTGCCCAGAATCTTATTTTCCATATATCTAAATAATCATTTGTTATTTCAAAAATTCGACTTCATATTCTTGTTTAGGGGGTGAAATTGATTGGGAAATGGGTCTAACCCGAATTTTAGAACAACCGTATCAAAATCCTAAAATCGCAAAATATGCTATTTAGGAGGGTCAACTTTGAAGGGACATATCTTTCACTACACAAAGAATTTGGTGGCCCACGACCTATCAACTGAAAGCCCTTTGAATTATCTTTCCAACGCACTTCATAACTCATTATGAGTTCCGATGAAGGATTTATGCCCATTTTCGTAAAACGCGTTCGTGCTGAAATTTCAGTTTCCAATGAGCAATCCGCGACGCGGACTAGTGTTATTTAGGTCATGTTTTTGTGATTTTCGTCCAAGACTTATACGTCTTGGGACTAAGGGTTCCTACACTTGAAAATACATATACTTAGCCTTATTTCACCCTCGTATCATCCGTAACATTCCCCAATGTCCTCTCAAACACTTGCACTCATATTTCACCCTAAATTCAAGTCCCAAACTCAAGACTAATCTTAAGGATTTCTTCAAGGATTTCATTCAAGCTTCAAGCCTCCATCTTCAATATCTTTCAAGGGTTCTCCAAAGTTAAGGTACGTTCTGTTGAACCATTGGGTCCTTTTATCCATGGTGCCTAAAACCTCGTTTACTTAATATTGCAAGATTTAAGGTTGATTTTATATGTAGGTCTTGTATATTGACAAATTTACTGCACAGTCATTTATGTTCATGAAAGTATGGTTGTTTTGGCATGTTTTGAGCTCTAAATCATGGATCTAATGTTGGATTTGATGAAGGGTTTTGATGTGAATGTCTTGGGGATTTTGCAAGGTGTTGATTGATGGTTTTACTATAGATTTTCTTGCATGTTTTCATCTCTAAATTGCATGGTCTTTTACCCCCATTACACACCCCAAGGTGTTTGATAAAATGTTCGGCTAGGGTTTCTTATGTAATTGAAAGTCCAATGTATGTCTTATCAATTGAATGGTGTTATAATAATTATATGATGATGGAATAGTGATGGAATGAGGATGCGTTGATGGTATGCATATGATGTATAATGAGTGGAGGAAGTGTAGGTATATGATGACTTTGGGATGATACTATGGATGTCTATGTGAGTTGTTTTCATGGAAAAGTACATATGGTGTATCTATGTTATGAGCCTTGACTCTATTGACTCTTGTTGTTTATAATATGAAAGATATTTCCTTAGTGTCAATTTCCCCTTGTTTATGCTTATCTTTTATTGTCTTTCTAATTGCTTCCGCGATCGAGGATGTGTAATGATATGCTATGAGGCTTGTTTGAGGTTCTTTCGGTTTCCCTATTCACCAGTCACATCTAGACCCTAGGCTTGGTCTTGACAATGGTCTCTATCTATCAAAGATTTTGGTTTACAACTTGTGATTTTATTGTTCTTCATTGCTTTGGGTAAAATTCTCAACTATGTTTTTTATTTATATTCTTGTTGGTTTTGCCTTAGCCATGAGTAGCTAAGCACCCACAACTTGGGTTGTGGGAACCATGGGTAGTTGACTTGAGATAATCTAGATTAATTGATTTCTATAATTGGGGTTTTGCATGTATTATCTATGTCCCTTCATTTTGATTGTTGTTTGGTGGTGGCCAACACCAAAACCCTACCTGCTATCACGATCCCGAACAAAGTAGTGACAAATAGGAAAGGGGAAGTGGACAACTGCATTCGATTGATGTGTTGTCGTCTAACCAACCAAATCATACCAAGGGGAGGTTGAGAGGGACAATAGGTAATGGTTAGTTGGCACACCAAGGTTGTTGACTAAGCGTCATGGTGAAATTCGACCTTCACTTTCACAAGAGGGCTAGAAGAACCTAAGTTACCATCTTTCATGCTAATTCCCAATTATAGTTATATTGTCTAGGAAAATCGACTCAACCAATCATGGGGAACACGATTCCCAAGTTGTCCCTAAATTTGAGTGTTTCCTAGCATAACATCATAGTGTTTACTTTTACTTTTGTTCTTAAATCACAAATGCCACCCCCCCATTTAGAGGTTTTAGTTATTGATGCTCGAAATGATTGATAGTGAGTTCTTATAGTCAAGCCCTGTATTCCATGTGGATTCAACCCTAACCTTTGGTTCGGTTAATTGCTGACAACGACCGCTTTCTTATTGGAGTGTGAACATCATCAAAAATTATGGCGCCATTGCCAAGGAATATGGCTAGGTTTTGACTTGATTTCACTATTAGTTAGTTTAATACTAATTTCTAGATTCTCTTGTATTTTAATTTTATTTTTGTTTTTGTTATTTAATTTTACTTACAGGGTGTACTAGGTTGTCTGTCCAACACAAAGAGCTAAGGCAATCCCTTAGCTCCGATCAATTTGGAGATCCATCGACTCTTTAGAAGAGTAGCTCAAGTGAATGGGGATATTGCAGTTGAGGAAGAGATCAACATGATGATGATAAGAGAGGAGAATCCACCACCAAAGGACAATAGGCCACAACTTAGGGACTTCAACGAAAATGCTTATGGATGGAATCAATTTCGCTTGAACCCTATGTCAATAGACGTTACTGGTGCTATAGTGTTGCCTCCATTTTTGGCTGACACTAAGTTCTCGGTGTCAAGTGAATTACTTCAAATGCTCCAAGATCATGGGTTTTTCATAGGGCTATATTCAGAGGATCCACATTGTCATCTTCGTAATGTTATCTTCATCTGCAAAAGTTCCATGGGGACACAAAATCATTCTCTTGATGTCATTGGTTTGTGGGTGTTTCCATAGTTGCTAATTGGTGATGTAGCTATATGGTTATTAGAGCTTCCTCTGGGTACCATAACAAGTTGGACAAAGCTTCAGAGAGTCTTTATAGAGAGGTAATTTCCAAGGTTAAAAAAATCTTAAGCTCAAACACCAAATAAACAATTTTGAGCAACTGCCCGGTGACTTTATTAGTTCCACATGGGAGAGATTCATGAATTACTTGATGATGGTTCTTGATCATAAGATTGTTGATGATGCCTTGGTTGATGAGAATAGTCGAGCTTGTGCCGACACAATCATGGGAGGAATGTTTATTGATCAACCTTTTGCATTGATAGCCGCGAGGATGGAGCAAGTCATTAAAACTAATAGAGCGTGGGGTCAGAGGGAACGTGGCTCAATGAAAAGCTCTTGTGCGATCACCACCAACAATGAGCAAGCAAAAGTCAATGAGGAGATCATGAAGTAACTTGCTCAACTTCGCATGAGCATGGACTTGGTCTTAAAGAAAAACCAAGCAAGCGTTGAAGTGGTAACTCACCAACTGCCAAAGACTCCTATGTATGAAGATTCATTCTTTGATGAGGATGCTTGTTTCGTGAGCAACCAAGTGGAAGGCTTTTGGAACAACCCCCAAGGGTCTAATTAAGACTATTAGAGGCAAGGTTCCGGGAATAAAGGTCGGAACTATAACCGTGATAGTCCTTATAGAGACAACTGCAATAGCTACTATAAAACAGAAAGAGTGTCGAATACCGAATGGAGTAGAAGAGATAGCTATCGGAATGGTCCTTATGTGCCACCGCACAATGGTAATGCCAGGTCAAGTAACTCTAGGATTTAAGAGATGTTTGACAAATTGTTAAAGAGAGCCGATCACCAAGATGAGACCTTGAAGGGAATGAAAACAAATATTTCAAGCATTAACCAAAAGATAAAGTCTCACTCTGTGGCAATTAAGCAATTGGAACAACAGTTTGGGCATGTTTCTTCACAATTGAACCAATTTCAAAAGGGCACCTTACCAAGCAACACAGTTCAAAATCCTAAAAACGAAGGGCATTGTATGGAATTCATAAATTGTAGGGGCAAAAGCACTATTGATCCCCCTATGCCAATGGTTGAGGATGAAGCTTATGAGAAGGTTATTAATAGAAAGGTATTGATTGAGAAAAAAAGGTGTAAAGAGTAATGGAGTGGAAAGCCAAGAGGTGAGAGAGTAGGAGAAAGTCAAGGTGATGCCAAAACCACCTCTTTTTCCTCAAAGACTTAAAAAGAAAGAGAAAGATGGCAAATTCAAGCATTTCCTTTCAATGCTAAAATAATTCTCAATTAACATTTCCCTCTTACAAGCTTTGGAGAAGATGCTCGGGTATGCCAAATATATGAAGGATTTAGAGAGAAAAAAATGCACTTTGAACGAAGAGCTGTCACAAGAGCTCCAATAATATAGTGCGATCATGACCAAATGCCTTGTTTAAAAATAAGAGGACCTTGGTGCATTTCCTTTCCTTTGCACTATTCGTGATGTTGAATTTGCAAGAACATTTGTGACCTTGGAGCGAGTATCAATTTAATGCCTCTTGCTATGTTCAAAAAGCTTGGTCTTGGCACTCCTACTCCGACAAAAATGGAGTTACTCATAGTGGATCGAATCATCAAAAAGCAAGAAGGAATACTTTTTGATGTGCTTGTTAAGGTTGATAAGTTCATCTTTCCAGTAGACTTTGTGATCCTTGATTGTGAGGTTGATTTCGAGGTAACCATTATTTTGGGAAGACCATTTCTAGCAACCGAAAAAGTCCTAGTGGATATGGATTCAGGTTAGCTTCGCTTCAGGGTCAATGATATAAAGGTCGTGTTTGACATCCGCCAATCAATGAAATAGCCGAATGAGTTTAAGAGTGAAGTGTGGGACCTTGATGATTTTTTATGATGGATAATGACTGAGTTGAGCCACAACTTTAGACAAGGCACTTCTTGGGAGGAAACCCAAG
Source organism: Solanum clarkiae (assembly GCA_011800125.2). Classification (NCBI taxonomy): domain Eukaryota; kingdom Viridiplantae; phylum Streptophyta; class Magnoliopsida; order Solanales; family Solanaceae; genus Solanum; species Solanum clarkiae. The sequence goes on along the minus strand of JAABOM020084080.1, from coordinate 28,169 downwards.
TATCTTTGATAATTTTTGGCTTGTTTTAAGTGTTTTTGGTTATTGAAAACTTTAGGTAGTAATGTGTTGTTTGTTTTAAAATTTTAAAGACATTGGTTTAGTCGTGATGTTTAGAAGATTATTGTATATTGAGGATTGATTTTCAGGTGGAAATTAAGAACTGAAGATGTGAGAAAAATTGCACTTGGAGCAGCCTCTATGAGCAGTCTTATGAGTCTTATCGATCGATACGACTCATAGTCATGCCTCGTAGAGGGAAGCTGTGAGACTTGAAAGTTGGTGCACACACTAGGAGCCAACCTTACAATTCGTGGGGTCCCCTACGAGTCATAAGTGGGGTTTGTAGTGCCTAGGAATAGAATATCATTTTTTTAAGTGCTGGGGTCTACTACAAGGCCAGGACCTACGAGCCGTAGGAGGTCCTACCACTCGTAGTTAGGGTCTCGTATCCCCGATACACAGTTTTTTAACTTGTTGACCCAAATTAATATTTAAGGGGTAAAAATTCATTTTGATCCCTTAAATTACACTCGTTTCCCTAATTGGCCATGAATTCCCAAACACCCTTCGTCTTTCACTGTTCTGATCACCGTTCTGGCTATCCATGTCATTCTTTTCGGTGAATATTTCGGCAAGTCTATTTTCTAGGGTTTCGCATCTCTTTCCCCATACATTGCATTGTTTGATCATTCTCATAGTTTGTAAGTTTCTTGATTAATTTTTGTACACTCTTGTGTTGACTTTCATCCTTTGGAGATGAACGTGTGCTTAATTAAGTCGGTGTGATCGTACCCATGTGATTATGCTTAAGCTTGGATGTCAAAATTAGGGTTTGGATTGCTTGAACTCTCTAGTGTGATGTGAAAATTAGTACAAGCTCTACTGGGTGGTTATGGTGTTAGCATGTTGATCGCATGAGTATTGTGCATGATTGTTGTGTGATCATTGTGTACGTTAGTGTCGGAATTGGAATTTGGGGAATGTGATTGTGTTCTAATGTGAAAATTCATGTTAGCCTTGTTTGTAGTCTTATTAAATCTTCCTTGAATCTCAATGGATCAATCTGTTGATGAGGAATTTAAATACGGAGATAAGTTGTTCCTAGGCTTAACGTGAATATACATGTGGGAATGGGTTTGATGTAGGGGTTCTTATTAATAGCATGTTTGTACTGGGATTGATTGGGTGTTTGGACTGGTTTATTACTCTGACGTGTCCTTGGTTTGCCATTTGTATGAATTATTTATGGTTCTTATAGGAATATTGCAGGCACTATAGGTGCCTTCTATCTTCAGGTGTGAGGCATCCAGTCACCTATGGTTCTTTCACATTTCTCATACAATACCCACCTATGTTCCTCTAGTCATCTATGGTTCCTTCACATTTCTCATACAGGACCCACCCATGACTCGTAGTGGGGGTTTTGTAAGTGGGACTTGGGTTTCAAAAATGCCTCTGGAATGAGGTACGGGCCAGACTACGACTGTTGGCCACCCTATGAGTCATAACTACATGTCGTATTTGATTCCAGGTTACATTTTTATCAGGGGCCTTGGTACAACAAGGCTAGAATATGACTCATAGGACACTCTATTGGTCGTACCTGCACCTCGTAGTTGCAGACCTGAAATTGCATCAGTGACTTTTCTTTTGATTTCATGTTTAAGTGTTGATTATTTTTGGACCTTTGGTATGTGATCACTGACTAATCAATCATATTGGAGATAACATGTTGATGTTGGTTTCCATGGATAATGCCTCCGAAAGACAAACAATCTATACAAACCTTTTAGGAGAAAGCTAGTGGACGATTCTTCCGAAACAGAATAGTCGGAAGGCTCTGTGGAAGTCCACAGAGTCAGGATAGACCCTGAGGGAAATGTACCTCAAACTCGAGGCAGCAATATTATGGATCCGATAGAAGTTGAGTCCCTCCTAGGCTAAGGAGGAGGGCAATAGTGATGTTTCCCAGAGCAGCTCACCACAGATGTCTCCCACACATACCGAAATAGATTCTTAGGAGGAGTCATAGGCTCAACAGAAGGAAGTTGAATCACAGCCCCCGGTTAACCCAATACAGGGAGTTCCAGCAATGAAGGCAATCTATGATAAGGGATTAGAGCAGAAAGGGAAAGCAAAACATATCAGGTAGTTCCATGAGGAGTTGAGGTTAAATAACTCCGGATTGGACAGGGTACGAGGGTTGGATGCAGAGCTTGATAGACTCGAACTCTGATGGACTTCGAAGCAATTGGAAAATATGCCCCTTATTTGGTCTGAGAATTTTATGCGGTATATTATGCTACTCTCCTCCAGGGCCTTCCCAAGAACAAGAAGGCGATTGAGCTTCCTAGATTACAAGTGGTTCTAGTCAAGCGTAGGAAAGTCAATATTTCAGAAGAGATGATTCGACGGGTTAAGTTCGAGCCTAACTGCAGAGTGCCTCATTCCACCACAGAGTATGATAGTAAAATTTCAAAAATGCAGAGTGCGATAAATGAAAAGGATGTTGGGGTAAAAATTGACATACTTCAGTGGATTGCCAGCCAAATATTCGAGGAGGGTTTTGAGCCAACGTAGGTCACAAACTATGCTAGTTCGATAGTGAAAGCCCCTCTCTTTCCAGGCTAAATTTTGGTGTTCGATTAGCTATTGGAGTATCTGTCCCACTTTCACAGATATTGTGATCACCCTAAAGCGAGCCATGCTATTAGCTAGCATCCTGGCTAGCTATGAGATTAATTGGGCCCAGCTTATCTCTGAGTAGATTCATGAGTCCGCCATTAGGACAAGCACCTCCTTGCTATTCCCTATTCTGATCATCATTTGTGTAGTACAACAGGTGATCATTTCGACCCCCACTGAGACCCATATATAGAGTTCACACACACAATGAATCCTAGCTTGATCAGGGTTGATGAGAACCTAGTAGCCCTATAAAGAGTAGCTATACCTCCCATCTCAAAGCCATTCCCCGTTGAGCCTTTGACTTAGAAGTCGACCCCAGCCACCACCAGTTCTACTCAAGCTACTTCAGGGCTATCTCCAACTATTGAGATCAAGACGATGCCATCTTCCAGCACACCTGCATCAGCACCTTCTACTATACAGGTTGATTCTCTTATATCTACTATTGCTTTTGAGGCATTAGTGTGTAAGGTAGCCACAACAGAGTTTCAGTTGCAGAGGCTAGCTGGGCAGATTAGGCCGTGGGTCCATTAAACAGTCCAGGACTCATAGGAAAAGGCCAACGCATTCGCTCGTGATTTGATAGATAAAAGAGTCAGAGTAGTGGATGCCAGAGTAGATGCCTTCGAGGAGCGGGTCCAGAAGAGGCTCACAGATGCCAGGCCTGTTGACGTGAGTACTATGATAGAGAAGTTGGCCAAGTTGAAGGCCAATTTTTTGATGACGTTAGCGGCCCCAATACTAATCTCGGAGGTGGCACCGGTGGGTGATTACATATTTGACCTATTAAAGGGCCGCCCACATGCCCACGAGAAGAGGCCCCTCGAGACTGATGACCTAGATGCAAGTTGAAAGAGGCTAAGGACTGACGATGAGGCAGCAACACAGGAGGAGGAGCCGATACCAAATGAGGTGGTGCAAGAGTCTCTAGCTCTGGCAGCTTTACAAAGGGACCTGGAGTAGCGGATAGCATAGAGAGAGAAGTTCACTCGCCACTGTAGCCCAAATATTAGAGCAATAGACCATGGATCAGGACCCGCAAGACCAGACAGATGCCGGTGCTTGAGCACCAATTGTATGATATTTTGACCCAGCCTTTACTTTCTATTTACGGATACTTTTTGTTCTTTTTGTCTTTAATTATGTTTGGATGTTTGCTTTTGAAATGTTGTTTTTTGGTATATATATATATATATATGTTTAGGATAATTGATTTAATGTGACTTTACTTTTAGGACAAAGTATTTCTTTTGGTGGGTGTAGGAAGATATGGATTAGGGTGAAGTCTGAGTAACTTCAAGTCCATAACTTTCCCTATTTTTGATCCTAAGGTTTTCTTCATGTGTTTCTTTTTTCTTGTGGATGTTTTAATTTTCTGTTGAACCGTCATGTCTAGGTAGTTCATATAATTTCTAAATACATAGTAGTATTATCTTTTGTCGTATACATAGTCTTTAAATGCTTGTTAAATTTTGATGAAAATTCGGTATCCTCAAAATTTTTCAGATTGTTGGTTATTGATAAAGTCGTGTATATTGATTGTCTGGTGATGTTTATTCTGATAATGAAAAGGTATGTTGCGACTTGAAGCATGACCTGTGAGTCTATGCTTGATTGTGTGTGCAATGTCATGTGTGCTGTGAGCTTATTTTTCCACATTCATGTATTGCGTATGGACTCAGAACTTGCCTTATTATTCTAAGATTGGTTTGGTGATGTGGTTGATTTGGAAGGGATCTTAGGCCTTTGTTCTTCTAGTGAGCCCACATTTTCCTACTACTAAATGCGTTAGTGGACCCCTTGTTCCAAATGTTTGAGCATTTCATGCACTCACTCTTTCTTGATGCCTAGCTATCTTAGCCTTGTTATATGAAATACCTTGATATTAGCCCTAGTTTATCCTTGAACATGTGAACCTTGACTGAGGCTGGCTACAAATGGTGGCCCTAGTTTGGGGAATAGATATTGTGTAGTTCACCTCAGGCTAAAAGCCTAAGTTGAGCTTGGCCTTTATTGTGGTAAAGTAATGATAATGAGGTGGTTAGTTGGGAAAGAAAGAAATAAATGAAAAGTCATGAGCAGAGAGAGAAAAAGAAAAGAAAAGTGTTTTAGACGGAAGAGAATAGCAAAAATGAGTTCAAAATTAAGGCATAGCTGAAAAAGAAAAAGAAAGCACCCGGGAAAAGCTTGAAATAGGAGAATAAGGGCGGATTTAGTGACAATGGTGGGGTTATGAAGATAAAATTTTGGGTAAACATAGTTCAAGGAGAGCTTTTAGTCACTACTTGCCTAAAATGCCATACAAAAGCCCCTTAAGCCCATGTTACAAGCCATTAAGTCCTAAAGTGATCCAAATTCACTTTATCACCAATCCAAAAGTTCAGCAGAAGCAAGCCTATGGTGTTAATCATTTTGCATGAATTTTATTTATGAGAGTGAGAATGCTTGCACTCCCTGAATTCTAAATGATTTTTGAGTGAGAAAGAGGGACTTCTTTTCTTTGAGAGCATTTGCACTGCTTGATTGGCATATGACTAACCTAGTGATTTTGGATGGTTGAGACTCCTTTTCTTGTCAAAGTTGGATTGCTAGATACGTCTTTGTGTTCTTGTTTTGCTTAGTAGATTTGAAATCCGGTTTTGAAATTGAAAGTTGGGTACTTGAATTAGACTAAAAGATGTATATGTTATTTGTATAACTACTATGACTTTTTCATTAGCTAATTAGATTGAGTCGTCTCTTGAGGACAAGCAATAGTTCTAAGTCGAGGGTGTTGATGTGTTGTCAAAATACAATATATTTGATGCCTAAAACAAGGGATTTTGTGAGTTCTTAATGCGACTTTTTATCGTTTTTATGTGTTTTTGTGTTGTTATTGTAGAAAAGGTAGGTTGGCATGATTTTGAGAGAAAGTTACAGATTTTGCTGAAGTGCAGGATGTATGAGCCTTCCTATGAGTTGTAGCCCAAGCTATGAGTCATATGATTATCTCATAGCAAGAAACAGAGAGAAAAAATAAAAATATGCTAAGTAGAGATGAGCCCTACGAGGCCACTTTACGAGTTGTAGGTCTCATACAACTCATATAGGTGGACTCGTAGCAAGAAATAGAGAGCAAAAATTCTTCAGATTTTACGAGTGTAATAAGAGCATCCATCAAAAATAGGATAACCCTAGGATAATCTTTAGACCATAAATTGAAGGCTAGACTACAAGAGGAGCATACGAGTCGTAGCCCAAGCAACAACTCATACCAGTGGACCGTAACAGTCAAGTCCAAAATGTAAAGTGTCTGATACAAGACCCCAACTATGACTCATAAATACTATAAATACTTTATGTTAGGGTTTAAAAGGGGATCCCAGACTTAAATCCTTAGACAGAGACTTTGAATATTCTCCCTAGAATATTTTAGGGTTTTAGTGTAGAATCTTATTTTGAATCTGAAAACCCACTTTTGGGGATTGCAAATCTTACATTGTATTCACTCTCCATCTATCAAAGTTTGTAGTTTGCAACTGGTGGTGTTATTGTTCTTCATTGCTTTTGATAAAATTCTCAACTTTGTCTTTTATTTGCATTCTTGTTGGTTTTTCCCTAGCCATGAGTAGCTAAGCACCCACAACTTGGGGTTGTGGGAACCATGGGTAGTTGACTTGAGATAATCTAGATTAATTATATTCTATGATTGAGATTTTGTATGTATTATCTATATCCCTTCATTTTGATTGTTGTTTAGTGGTGGCCAATGCCAAACCTTGCCTACTATCACGATCCTGACCAAGGTACTGACATATAGGAAAAGAGAAGTAGACGATAGGATTTAGTTGATGTATTCTCATCCAATTAACCAAACCTGACCAAGGACAATAGGTAACGGTTAGTTGGCACACCATGGTTGCCGACCAGGCACTATGGTCGACCTTCACCTTCACAAGAGGGCTGGAAGAACCTAAGTTATCATTCTGCATGCAAATTCCCAATTATAGTTATGTTGTCTAGGAGTATTGAATAAATGAACAATGGGGAATACAATTCCCAAGTTGTCCCTAAATTTGAGTGTTGCCTAGTAGAATAGAATAGTGTTTACTTTTACTTTTCTTCTTAAATCACAACCCCCCCCCCCCCCCCCATTTAGAGGTTTTAATTATTTATGCTCGAATTGATTGATATAGTGAATTCTTGTAGTCAAGCCCTGTATTCCCTATGGATTTGACCCTAATCTTTGGTTAGGTTAATTTCTGACAACAACCACTTTCTTATTGAAGCATGAACATCATTAGCGGGGTGTAATGCAATAAACAACATAAGCCATAATTAATCAATATGCATAATCATAATCAATGGGTATAAGCTCGATACATCTTGAATTTTCAATGTCTTTGTCATAACCCAAGCCTAGGGCCTAGCGTGACACGGTGAATGGGAAACCCGAAAGGATCCCAAACAAGCCTCTTAATATATCATTACACATCATTGTCGCAGAAGCAATTAAACAACATAATTACATTACACATAAGGGAAAAAGGGCTAAAGGGAAACTTTCATAACATAAGCATCAATACAAGAGAGAGTCAAGGATCAATACATAACATGTCTAACAACACCTCTAAAACATAGATAGGAGCGGCGGTCAAGACAAGAAACCGGGATCACCCTTATAGTCAATACATACATGAAGGAAAGATAGTCTTAGTACACAGAATAAGACCATAGACATTGTCCCTAGAATGGAGGAATCACCAACTAGCTTGAGAGAAATCCTACTAGCCACGTGGAGGAAGATGCTCAAGTGGGGCTCCAATTCCTACGTGGTGACATCATGTAGGAATAGAGTATGCATTAGTACATCTGAATGTACTAAGTATGTATGATGCAATGCAAAAAGAGATAAGCAACATTATCGATATGCATAATTAGGCATTGAATGATCATAATAGCAATATGGCATGCATGAAGGATGCTTGAGGTAAAACATACTTATATAGAACATATTACATGTGCAAGAAGAGACCATCACTATAGAATTCAATATCTACTGAGGTACCAACCTCTCAATTGGTTAGTGGATCGTCTCGACCTACCACCAATGGTTATTGAGGTACCAACCCTCAATTGGTTGGTGGATCATCTCACCCTACCACCCGCAGTGGTTGAGGTACCAATCCCTCAATTGGTTGGTGGGTCATCTCACCCTACCATCCACGGTGATTAAGGTACCAACCCTCAACCCGGTTATCAAGGTACAAACCCCTTGATTAGTTAGTGGATCATCTCACCCTACCATCTATGGTGATTGAGGTACAAACTCCTCAACCTGGTTATATAGGTACAAACCCCTGGATTAGTTATCAAGCTACGAATCCCTCAACATGGTTACCCGAGCTCATAACCCCACGAGTGGGGCATGGTCAATTCCCAATTAAATATAGGAGAATATCATATAAATACATTTCTTTCATTATCATAAAGTCATTCAACTCATAATACATGCATTGGACACTCAATTCCTCAAGAAATCATAACTGGACATTTTATCAAACACTTGGTGGGTGTGTATTGCTAGTGTAAAACCATGCAATTTAGGGATGAATTCATGGAAGAAAATTTAGTGTAAAACCATTGATCAATACTTGGTAACACCCTCATGTAATATACATCAAAATCCTTCATCAAACCCCACAATAGATCTTAGATTCGTAGCTTAAAACATGCTAAAAAACCGTTACAATTTCATAATACCCCAACATAGTTCATAGTCTAACTCATAATAAGTAAGATCCATATGTAAATCAACTTGAAACATGCAATTTAAGTTGAAAGGAGGCTTGCGCTTCATGGGTGAAAGGAACCCACGAATAAAACCCACATATCTTGACTTTAGAGAATTTCTTGAAGAAGATTTGAATGGAGACTTGATGCTTGGGTGAATTCCTTAAGATCCAGAAGAGATTTCGACACTTGAATTTTGAGAGAAATATTAGTCTAAGGGTTTGAGAGAGTATTGGGGAATGTCTTGTATGATATGAAGGAAATATATGGCTAAGTATAGGTGTTTTAACACATGTGAAGGCTTAGGCCCAAGACCCAAAAGCCTTGGACTGAGAAAAAATCATTGGCGACAAAATATACAAGTTCATGTCTAGTTTACTACATGGACCTATCGTGGAGGCGATTTTACACTGTCCACAATGGAGGCGCATCGTAGTACCATCGCAGACAAACACTGGATAAGGAAGTTTTGTAAAATTGAAAGTGCAATACGTTTCCTTTAAAATCGGGGTTGGACCCATTTTCCACTCAATTTTTCCCCCTGATCAAGAATATGAAGTTGAATTTTTGATATCACACACAGATTTAGAGAGGTATGGAAATTACGATTCCGGGCACTTCCAAGGAACATTTTCGGGAAATTTTTGGGGTCATTTCCATATCTCCCCCTTGGGAAAATTTCATCCCCGAATTTCAAAGAAACATATATGAGAGATGTAAACATGACAATTTCAGTCCACATAAGGATACAACAATGCACTTAAACATCATTTCAAAAATCTCGGCATAAGTGTAAAATCATCATGGACTTGTCAATTTAAACATGAATATATGCAAATGTCATGGGCTGAAACTCAGATTTGAAATCACATATGGGACTTAGATTAATAACTTGGGCTTGAGTGCAGTGGAAAAGGTAAGGATATCACTTTTGCACTTCCACTTTGGCCTCCCAAGTAGCACTTTCAACTTGTTGATCCCTCCAAAGGACCTTAAGGGAAGCCACATCCTTTTTCCTCAACCTCTTCACTTTTCTATCAAAAATCTGAACTGGAAGATCTTCATAAGTTGTCTTCAAAAACACCCACCACATCCATAAGCACAATAGCATTAGGGTCTCCCACACATTTCCTCAATATGGAACATGAAAGACCAGAAGAACCTAATCCATCTTACTAGGCAATTCCAACTCATAACCTACCTTGCCAATCCTCCTCATTACCCTATAAGGACCCACATAACTTGATCCAACTTGCCCTTCTTACCAAACTGAACCACACCATTCATGGTTGACACCTTCTAATAAACCCAATCACCAACTTTGAATTCAAGATCCTTTCTCTTCACGTCAGAATAGGACTTTTGGCAACTTTAGGCCATCTTCAACCTTTCTATAATCATCCTAACCTTATCAAGAGCCTCCATAACTATATCTAGTCCCAACAAAGCCACTTGCTGATTGGAGGTCAGCCTAATCGTAGCAAGAAACAGAGAGCAAAAATCACACCTCCAGCCCAATGAGGCCACTCTACGAGTCGGAGGTCTCACTATGACTCGTATAGGTGGACTCGTAGCAAAAAACAGAGAGCTAAAATTTTGGACCAAAACCTGAAGGCCTAGACTACGAGAGGACCATATGAGTCATAGCCCAAGCAAAGAGTCGTACCAATGGGTCATAAACAACCAAGTCCAAATGCAAAGTTCCTCATACGAGGCCCCGATGATGACTCATAGGTTACCCTACGAGTCGTACCTGTGATACGTACCTATTGCCAGTTGTCATTTCTGTGTAATTCTTATGGTTAAGTTTGTAAATCCTATAAATACTTCATGTTAGGGTGTATTTTGGTGGGAGATTCCAGAATTGAGACATTGAATATTCTCTCAATAATATTTTAGGGTTTTAGTGTAAATTCTTATTTTCTATTGGAAAACCCACTTTTGAGGATTGCAAATCTTATATTATATTCATTGTCCATCTATCAAGCTTGTGGTTTGCAACTTGTGGTATTATCTATCTTCATTGCTTTGGGTAAAATTTTCAACTATGTATTGTATTTGCATTCTTGTTGGTTTTGCCTTAGCCATGAGTAGCTAAGAACCCACAACTTGGGGTTGTGGGAACCATGGGTAGTTGACTTGAGATAACCTAGATTAATTGCATTTCTATGATTGGGATTTTGCATGTATTGTTTATTTCCCTTCATTTTGATTGTTATTTGGTGGTGGCCAACACCAAACCCCGCCAACTATCACGATTCTGACCAAGGTAGTGATGAATAGGAAAAGGGAAGTGAATGATAAGATTCTATTGATGTGTTCTCGTCTAATCAACCAAACTTGACCGGGAGGTTGACTGGGACAATGAGTAACGGTTAGCTGGTACGCCATGGTTGCCAACCACGCGCTATGATGAAATTCGGCATTCACCTTCACAATTGGGTTGGAAGAACCTAAGTTACCATCCTGAATGCGGATTCCCAATTATAGTCATGTTGTCTAGGGTAATCGAGTCAACGAACCATAGGGAACACAATTCCCAAGTTGTCCCTAAATTTGAGTGTTCCTTCGCATAATAGCATAGTGTTCATTTTTACTTTTGTTTCTTTTATCACAGACCCCCAACCCCCATTTAGAGATTTTAATCATAAATACTCAAAATGATTGATAGTGAATTATTGTAGTCAAACCCTGTATTCCCTTTGGATTTGACCCTAACCTTTGATTAGGTTAATTGCTAACAGCGACCGCTTTCTTATTGGAGCATGAACATCACCAATAACTGGGGTATTGTGTTCTCCATGATTCCCTAACTTGGTATCACTAGATAATCAAATTCTTTTCTAGTTTGTACCACGTATAATGGTAAATTAAGTTTATCAAACCCTTTGATCCAGGCGAGAGCCAAATTTCACTATGTAATTTGATCCATCCCTGCAGTGTGACATCACTAACAATCACCTATTGATCTAGTACAATTTCCCCTTGATCCAGTTTAATTGATTAGACGAGAAACATGAATCGAATCTTGTTAATTAATCTCTTTTGCTATTCATTACTACCTTGATCCATTCAGTAACACTAGGTGAGTTCTAACATTGGCCACCGTTAAAAAGCATACAAACGGAAGAGAATTAATTAATACATGCATGCACACTTTTCAAGAATTACAAATTATCCAGTTTTACCTTGTTAGTTTTTCATTGTCTACACAAACCTAATTGTGGATTTAGCTACTCATTAACTGTTTAAAAGCAAGAATCATGATATTGAATAACATAATTGAGCACGTACACAATAGAATTAAGAACAATAAATCCAAGCTCTTCACCAAGAATCACAAGAATGAATTAAGAACACAAAATAATGTTTCATAAGTATCTCACAATGACTATCTGAAGTTTTGTAGTATTCTCTACCGTTCCTTGTGAAAAATAACCTAAAAATAATAATTATAGTATCTAAAATAGAAAACCAAAACAAAATAAGAGAACCAGGTCAGCAGGATCTACGATCACTTACGATCCATATAAAGTTTTACGACCTGTAGTTAGGGCTTCGTGCATTCCTTCAATAATTCTAGGGATGAATTCTTTCAGACCCATCTATGGGTCGTATAAAGTTCTATGGCCCATAAAGTGGTTTCATCTGATGACTTTTCTGCAATTCCCCACTTTCTGATCCTCAGGGTGCAACACAGGTTTATGACTCATGGAACCTTTTATGGCTCGCCTGTATGTTAGTAGACTCAATTTCAGAAAGTCACCCTTCATTGGATTTTTGTATGAAATCTTCTCTACAGCCTGTGGAATTGTTCATGGCCCATAAAAGTCTCGTATGTCAGCATTTTCTGCAACTTTTGCATGCTTTGCCTAAAAATCATGTCAACCCTGTAATCCTGCAAAACAAACATAAAAGCACATCAAATTTACTAATATCTCTATGAGAACATACAAAATTTCAAGTTTTAAGTATCAAATGTGATGTACTTTGACAACATATCATCACCTTAACTTAAAACCCTTAACTTAAAATTGTTGTTTGTCCTTAAAGCAATGGACTCAATCTACATAAGGAGTACAGTAACACATAGAACTCAATCTAATGGCTTACATCATATCAAACTCAAGCGTAGATATCCACACTACTTTTAAAATCACATCAAATAGCTATCAAGCTAACCAATATAGATCAACATATGTGGCAATGCAACTATGACAAGTAAGGCAGTTATCAATAAGCAAAGTCACTAAGTTAGTCCAATATCAACAATGCAATACAAGTACCCTAATGAAAAAGAAGTCCCATGTCCCTATCATGATGATATTTTAGTATTCAATGGTTGGAACTACGCAAATTTACTCATTCTCACAAAAGACATTCATATGCCATTCTTAATACCATGTGCTTGCCCCTATACTCATGACTATGACCTTCGACTACTTGGACTAGGATCACTTTAGGACTTTGTTAGTTTGTATAGGCTCATGGGGCTATGATGTTTCAAGAACGTAGTAACTAAAGGCCCTCTTTGACATTACGGTTTTCTAACTTTTATCCTACCAACACTGTCATTTTTCACCTCATTCTCCCTTTTTTCTATGTTAAGCTTCTCTGGTGCCTTATTCTTATTTTTATCTTTTTGCCTTTTGTTTTCACAACTTTTTTTTCTTTTTAGCTCATTGATTTAGGCAACTGCTCGTTTTTCTTACGCCTAGATACATTCTTACTCCTTGATACATTCTCACTCCTTTTGTCATGTATCACTAGCTTACACCTCATTTTGTGTTTTACCCATACACCAGCCACCCTCAACTTAGGCTTTTGGCCTAGGTCAAGGTGCACAATATCCAACCTATGAACCAGAGCTACTTTTGGTAGCCACCTCAACTTAAGCTTTTTGCCTTAGTTAAGGTACACAATGTTCAGGGAAGGACTAGGGCTAGTTTCAGGATTTTTCATCTAATAAGGTTAGGTAACTTAGGTTTTTACAAAGAAAAGGGTACATGTAAGGCTTAAACATTAGGATTAAGGGATACTTTACACATTTGCTTGGTCATTAAGGCTAAGTGGACTGATATGAACAACGGTCTAAGATCTTTTCCTAACCAACCAACCTACAGTCTAAGTCAGAGTAACACGGAAAGTTCTGAATTGAAACACAACATATGATTCATCAAAGAAGGCTCACACACATGGCACTGATTAAACTATCAACAAAGATTCTCGGATCATGCTTTTCATCATAATTTATCTTCACTTATCAGAACAAGCACTGTCAAGCATCAAACTTGCATAGTTATCAAGACTAACTAACCAAATTTTGGTGCGGGTCATTTTTCACACAAAGACTAAAAAACAAATATATGTTGTAGATATTAGTATACATGTTACTAATAATACGTACACATCCTAAAGCTACTAGTTCAACAGAAATTAAATATCCTTGGGGAAAAAGAACACAGGCAAGAAAGCCCCGAGGATTCAAAATTTGGGATAATTATAGGCCAAGTTTATTCAAACTTCACTGAGCCTATAACTACCCACACCCCATTAAAAAAGACTTGCATTGTCTTTAATGCACAAAATAGAATAATAAAGCATGCCTGGGTGCCTAAGCACCAGTCTTTCGCTAAGTCAGGCCACCCTCAACCTGCCTCGTGGCCTCCTCAGTGGTAGAAGAATGTCCAGAGGGGTCAGCACCCGTCACTCTCTCAAGCTCACAAGCCTACCTCAACTCCTCATCCTACCTCGAGCGCATCATAGCAAGCTCTAACTCCTGCTCCCCTGTCAACCCCGCCTGCAGTCTCACTATACTTAGATCATCAATATGGGGCCTCTTCCCCAGGGAAGACTATGATAGGTCCTTAGGAGCAAATAGTTCAACCACCGGTACCGAAGGATCAGCCAGTGGGAACACTACTAATGGCGCCAAAGCTACTATAACATTTGCTCGAAGTTGTTGAATCTCCTTTTGAAGGGACATCATATCTACTGGTGGTGTTGTGAAATGTGGCTCTAATGGACCTATAAAACGCCCCAAAAGTGTTCTCTAGAATGCCCAGAATTGTAATTTTCATAAATCTCAAAATTTGTACGTGATATCAAAAATCTGACTTCTTATTCTCAATCAGGGGGCAAAATTAAGTGGGAGATGGATATAACTCGAATTTTAGAAGACCATAGTGAAAAATATATTGTGTAAATTTTTGACTTCCAGAGAGCATCCTCGCCCCGGCCACGATACACCAGGGGTACAGAGCAGTACAATTTTGTCCTTCGAGTTTGGTCTGTGTCGCGAACCAGACGCAGACCAGTACAATATTTTTCTTAGTTTATGATATGCGCCTAAGGGCATTGAGGTCATAGCCCCATGCCCACTTAAGCATGCAAACACCCATACTTAGCTATTTTTCAACTCTATATCACTTAAAACCCTCACAAAAAACTCTTCAAGACTTAACCAAATATCTCATTCCAAATTCAAAGAGTTCAAGCTTAACTTTGGAACTCAAGGATTCATTTCAAGCTCAAAGTTCTCTTCAAGATCATCAAGAAAACCCAAGATTAAGGTATGTGGGTTTCAGTCATTGGTTCCTTTCACCCATAGAGCTCAATCTTCCTTTTCATTAAAATTGCATGATTTCAAGTTTTATTACTTATGGGTATCTCATATTATGAAATATGAACATGATTCATTTTGGAGTTTTTATCAAGTATTGTTGATTACTCATGAATACCTATTTTGAAGTTTACATTATAAGTTGATATTTGTCTATTGAGACTATGCATGTTTTGAGCTATGAAACTACGATCTATTATGAGTTTTAATGATGGATATCAATGTACCCTACATGAGGGTTTTATTATATGTTGTTGGGTTGATTTGCATTAAGTTTTCTCATCTTGTTTCACTATTAAATTGCATAATTTTGAACCAGTATCATGAAGCCACCATGTATTTGATAAAATGTCAAGTCAAGAATTCTCAAACTATTGATGATCTATTTCATGATTTACAAGTCAAGTGACTATGTGATGATTAAGGGCTTTCAAGCATATATTGAATTTATGAAAATTATTTATGATTTTACAAGTTAGAAGTTAAGCTCTATTACAAGATTTTTACACCTTGTAAGCCATTCATGTTAAAGCAAGGATTTCAGGTACATAATAATTATGATCTACTCTCATGTTTCAAGTTAGGCTCACTAATATAGGTCAAATATGTTTCAAGAGCTACTCCGGTCATGTTTCATGTTTCTTAAAAGTTATACAAGCTGTGATGATTTTCAAGTAATCTATGGGATTAGACTTCGCACCGATTAAGGTTTAAGATGGGGATCAACATAAGGGGTCCTAACATAAAGTCTTTTGTCTCTAAATTATGTGCCACCATAGGATTATAATTATTACCCTTGCTATGCTAGTGGATCCATCTAGTTCATGTTATTATGTTTGGTTTGCCTTAGCAAGTAGACCACACCTAGCCGGGGGTGCCATACCCATTCCACCTGATCGAGAGGGTTTCATTCCTTTGGTTCCAAGTTATATCTACTTGGTATATGTCGGTTAAGGTCTCCTCCCACACATATATTATGTACTATGCAAATTGAATGATTTACAAGCATGTTTGCCTTCAAGCATTGATCACGCACGCAATGTTGAGATTATACTTATTTATTACTTATGATTATGAATTTTGACTATATTGGCTTATGTAGTATTGCATTGCATCCTACATACTTAGTACATTCAAACTTACTAACGCATACTCGATACCTATTTAATATTACCATGTAGGGACCGGTGCACCTTTTGATCATCCTCCACGTGTCTATTTCAGTACTTCGAAGATAAGCTTTGGTGAATCCTCAAGTCTTAGGACAATATCTATGGTGCTTTTGTTATTTTGAGACTTCTTTATGCTGAACACTTGGTACTATGAGGGTGAGCCCGGAAAGTGTCTTGTCTCCCGCTCCATTCCATGTTAGAGGAGTTGTTGGATATTATGATGTACTTATTCTTTGAGCTCAACTCTTTTATGCTTTTATGAATATCCTTCCTTTAGTCCCGCTTCCATTTTTACTATATCTCTTGTTGTGATTTAATTTGCTTCCGCAACCAAGGATGTATGATTGATACGCTAAGAGGCTTGTTTGGGGCCCCTTCGGGTTCCCATTATTCGTGTCATATCTGGACCCTAGGCTTGGGGCGTGACAAACTTGGTATCAGAGCACTAGGTTATTAATGGTCCTTGGAATCGAACACGTTGCATCGATTAGAGTCTTATTCATAGTTTTGAAGCTTGCAAAAATTATGAATGGGAGACTGAGAGGCGGTTTAGGAAATGTTTCACTTCTTCATGGTCTATATCGTGTTTTATGTTATAGGGAATATACCTATGCCAAAGGTTCTCCACTGCTTTGGGCAGTCAGGGTTGAGTCGTACACCCCCAAGCCTTATTATAGATAGAAAATAAGAAGAGATACAAGGAGGGGGACACAAACCTTACCTCCACGCTATGATGGTATACAAATTTCCAACCCACTAGGGTTGGAAGATTTGTTCCCGTATCTAAACTAAAAGAAAACTCAAAAAATACTAATGAGAGGACTCCTTTCAATACATATAATCTAAGAAAGCAAGTAAATAAGGGAGACTCTCCCCTTACAATGTAAAAGGAGAAAAACAAAAGAAAAAAGGGTCGAATCCTATGGAACAACCTGGCACTAGCATTTCTAAAGATCAGAATCAACACAAGCCAAAACATAAGGTAAAAACTGATAAAAAACAGCATGCAAAGAACTCTCAGGGTGGTTCCTTGATCTTCTTAATCTTCCTTCTCCTGAATGCTACCATCTCATGTTTGTCAAGATGATAATAAGCTTTTGCATCCTTGGGCATTTGAGTAACATCAAAATAGACCTGAGGAACATGAATAGAATGATTGTGTTTTGTGTAAGCATCTGAAACATAATTAGCCTCTCTGAACACATACCTGCATTTAAAACCTTCCAACTGGTTACTGAAATGGAACAATCTGGTAAGCACTTGATTAATATGCCAAAGTGGAGTAGTTATGTGATTGATCCACTTCAACAAAAGTTGTGAATCAGCTTCCAAAACTACTTTATTCCACCCCATCTACAAACACCAAGCAACACCAAACACAGCAGCCTCAGCCTCAGCCTGGTTTTTTGATCCTTCACCGATGGGAGAAGCATAAGCTAGCAAAAAATCTCCATTCTTGTTCTTGATGACACCCCCAGCTCCTATACTACCATTAGCAAGAGCACTACCATCAGAATTTAGTTTAGTCCACTGATTAGGAGGTTTATCCCAAATAAATAGAGTGACTTTTATTTCATGAGAACATTTTTCCAAAACTTCCACTTAATCAATCGAATTAGCTAGCCATGGAATATAGGGATATGCAGTCTTCATGAGAAAAAAATGATTGTAGACACCAGATGCTTCACTCTGATGAGATTAGACTTTTCCCATCCATATCTTCCAGCACATCTATTCTTCCAAAGATTCTAACATATAAAAATAGGAGTTGCTTGAAGAAATAATCTGTGAGCCTCATTTTTATATTCAAGTTTCCACCACTTCAGTACATGATGATGCAAAGGCAAAGGGTCATTGTTAATGCCACATAAGGCTGCAAATACTTCCAAACATTAGTAGCAAAATGGCCAGAGATAAAAATGTGCTCCATAGTGTCCCAACCAGATCTTAAGCAACAACAACATTCCTTAGGCTCATATCCAAAATTGCTTAGTTTATCATTAGTTGGAAGTTTTCCCCTTAATTCTCTCCATAACAAGAAAGAACATTTAAAAGGAAAATTTTTATTCCAAGTAAGTCTGTTAATGTCAGTTTTGGTTCTTTGTGACCTGATCATGCTCCAAGCAGAGGAAACTGAAAATAAACCCCCAGGACTAGGCTTCCATAATGCTTGATCTGGTACTCCCTATTGGATTTGCAAAGGCAAAGATAAAATAACCGCAACATGTTCAAGAGGGGCAGTATTAATGAACCGATCCATATTCCATTGCCCCTCCTGAATGAATGCAGCCACTTTAGTATCATCCAACCTACTGCTAGCCTCCCTGAAATGAGCTAAAGGACCAACCCTAACCAATTGTCCCACCAAAATGAGCAATTACCAGAGTTTATCTTTCAGTGGATATGTGGGTCCATACTATGCTTGTTGTTTATCATATGCTTCCATATAAGACATTCCCCATAATCCCATTTTTTGATGACAGGATTTGATCTTTGACAATACTTGGCTTTGAGAAAATCAGCCCAAAGAGACCTCTTAGCTCTGAAAGATTACCACTGTTTATATTGAAAGGCCTTGCAAGCTTCATCTACCATTCTAACACCAAAACCACCTTCTTCATAAGGAAAACTAAGGTTCCTCCAAGAACATCAGTGATATTTTCTTTTCTTATCTAGCCAGCCCCCAAAAAAGTCTGCAGTAATGCATTGGATCTGGTTAAGAGTAGTGGAAGGTAGAGATACAGCTGATAATATATGAATTGGGAGAGATTCTAGCACATGCTTAATGAGAGTTGCTCTACCACCATAATTGAGCAATTTAGACTATGATCCTAATATCCTAGACACCACTTTAGACACCAAATCAGAGAAATAGATAATCCTCTGTCTCCCCAAATAAAAAGGATAGCCAAGGTAGGTGAATGGAGCCTTTCTCTGTAGAAAACCAGTAAGATGTTTCACCCTATCACCTTGATAAGGATTTTACCCTAAGGAATGATATTTTCTCTTCTAGATCATGTCGCTTCCAAGAGGGAGACTAAGGAGAGCTCGCATACCCGAGGAGCAATCGGCCCCTCTCACTCCTCATGCTCTTCAAGGAGGAGGGGTAACCTAAGATGAGTTCCGAGATACTATTACAATGTTGGATCATTCTATGACCAACCAAATTAACCAAAGGGCACAAGACCCTCATGCTCCTACTCCGGCTTCTAGGGTGATACATTTCACAAGAATGAACCCATCTGAGCTCCATGGATCCATGATGGATGAGGATCCTCAAGTGTTCATAGATGAGGTGTATAAAGTTCTCTCCATCATGGGGGTTAATTCGGAGGAAAAGGCGGAATTGGCGGCCTATCAACTCAAAGGGGTGCCTCAAATTTGATTTACACAACGGAAGTTAGAGAAAGGGAACAATAATGCTATCCCTTGGGAAGATATCAAACCGGCATTCCTCAACTAATTCTTTCCTATAAAGCTAAGGAGGGCTAAGATGATGGAGTTCATGAACCTTAAGCAAGGTTCCATGAGTGTGAGGAAGTATGCCCTCAAGTTCAACAAGCTATCCAAGTATGCTCCATAATTGGTTGCCGAACCTAGATCAAAGATGAACAAATTTGTGTCGGGAAAGTCCGACTTGGTTAATGAGAAGTGTTGTACCGACATGCTAGTGAGCTATATGGACTTGTCTCAGCTTATGACTTATGTCGAGAAACTAGAGGTGGAAAAACTTAGGAAAAGAAGAACTGGTGAGTCCAAAAGGGCTCATTTTGAAGGTGGTTTTCCAAGGTTTTAAGGGTGCTTGGTTTCCTCAAGGCTACAAGTTCTAAGGACAAGGGTCACCCAATGGTCCTATAAAGAGGTTTACCAATGATGGGGTGACCAACCCAAGATTCCAAGGCGGTAATGGAGGAATGACAAATCCTAGATGCCTAAGTTGTGAATAGAATCATACTGGTCCATGTTTGAGGAATTCTCATGCTTGCTTTGGTTGTGGTGAAATGGTTCACAAGGGTATTAATTATCCTCATGCTCAAAACAAAGGTAGAGATGGTCGTCCACAAGGCCAAGGTGCAAATGCGGGTCCAAGGACAAAGGGAGGCCAACAAGGGGGTGTACCAAGGCAAAATAGATTCTATACTCTTCAAGGAAAACAAGGGGTGGACGAGGTGCCCAATATCGTCACTGGCATGTTAAAGGTTTTTGATTTTGATGTGTATATATTGATAGACCCGAGTGCCACTCTTTCTTTTATTACTCCTTTTGTTGCAAAAAAGCTTCATGTTAGTTCCGAATTGTTGTGTGAACCTTATGAAGTGTCAACCCTCATTGGTGAGTTCATTGTTGCTACAAGAATCTATAGAAATTGTCTCATGTTCATATTGCATAAAATCTTGCCTTGTTATTTTGTTGAATTAGATATGGTGGATTTTGATATCATTCTTGAGATGGCTTGGTTGCATGCATATTATGCTTCTATTGATTGTAGAACCCATAGGATTAATTTCCAATTCCCTAATGAGCCCATCCTTGAGTAGGAAACTCATGATGTGGTGGTCAAGGGTAGATTCATTTCTTGTCTTAAAGCCCAAAAGTCGATTTCTAAGGGTTGCCTATATAATCTTGTGAGGGTTAGGGATGTGGAGTCTAAAGTCCTTCCTATTAAGCCGGTTTTGGTGGTCAATGAGTTTCTTGATGTCTTTCCTGATGAGCTTCCCTGTGTTCCTCCCGAAAGGGAATAAACTTTGGTATAGACCTCCTTCTCGATACTCCACCCATTTTCATTCCCCCTTACTGTATGGCCTTGGCAGAATTGAAGGAGTTAAAGGAGCAGTTGAGGGATTTGTTGGAAAAAGGTTTCATAAGGCTTAGTGAGTCACCTTGGGGTGCACCAATGTTGTTTGTGAAGGAAAGGAATGGTTCTCTTAGAATGTGCATTTATTACCAGCAACTTAATAGAGTTACCATATAGAACAAGTACCCTCTACCAAGGATTGATGACCTTTTTGATTAACTTCAAGGGGCTAGTCACTTTTTTAAGATTGATCTTCAGTCCGGGTATCACCTAGTGAAAGTAAGGGAGTGTGATTTTCCTAAGACGTCTTTCTGGACTAGGTATGGGCACTTTGATTTTATGGTTATGTCCTTTGGGTTGACTAATGCACCAGCTATATTTATAGATCTCATCAATAGGGTCTTTAATACCTACCTTGACATGTTTGTGGTGGTCTTTATTGATGATATCTTGATTTATTCCTGTAGTGAGGAAGAGCATGTGAATCACTTGAGGGTGGTGATGTAAATTTTGAGAGATAAGAGGTTGTATGCCAAATATAAAAAATGTGAATTTTGGTTGAAAAAGGTTGCATTTTTGGGGCATGTAGTGTCGGGTGATGGCATTAAGGTGGATCCTAAGAAGACGGAGGTAATAACAAATTGGCCTAGACCTTTGACTCATCGGGCATTAGAAGTTTGTTAAGTTTGGCAGGCTATTACTGGAGGTTTATGAATGGCTTTTCTTCTATTTCTTCTCCTATGGATAAGTTGATCCAAAAGAAGGAAAAATTTGTGTGGGCTTATGAATGGAAAAGAGTTTCCAAACCTTGAAAGATAAGCTTGTCTCCGATCCTATCTTGGCTCTACCGGAAGGGTTGGTAGGGTTTCTTGTATATTGTGATGCCTCAAAAATTAGTTTGGGGTGTGTCTTGATGCAAAATGGAAAGGTGATAGCATATGCCTCTAGGCCACTTAAAATGTATGAGAGAATTATCCCACCTATGATCTTGAATTGGTGGTCATGGTATTTGCTTTGAAAATTTGGTGTCACTACTTGTATGGGGTTCATATTGATGTGTTTACCGACTGCAAGAGTCTCCAATATGTGTTCACCCAAAAATATCTTAACTTGAGACAAATAAGATGATTAGAGCTCCTTACAGACTATGATATTAGTGTGCATTATCACCCCTTAAAAGCTAGTGTTGTGGCCGATGCTCTAAGTAGAGTGTCCAAGAGTAGTCTAGTCATGTTGATGATAGTGGCAAAGAGGTAGCTAGATTGAGGGTTAGGTTGGATGAAGTTGATAATGGTGGTGTAGTGGTTGCTGATGGTTCCAAATCTTCCTTAATTGAGGAGGTAAAGGCAAAACAAGATCTTGACCCCGCCTTGCTATTGAATACCTTGGAGAAGAATGGAAAAGTGGAGGTTTTCTCCCAAGGGGGAGATGGTGCCCTTGGGTACCAAGGTAGATTGTGTGTGTGCCAAATGTGGATGACTTGAATGAATTGATCTTGAAGGAGGCCTATAATTCATCCTATTCCATTCACACCGATTCTACAAAGATGTATAGGGACTTGAGGGAGGTGTATTGGTGGGGTGGTATGAAGAGAGACATTGCCAAGTTCATATCCAAATGTCACAATTGCCAACAAGTGAAGGACAAATATCAAAGGTCGGGTGGCCTAGCCCAAGATATAAGAATTTCTACCTGGAAGTTAGAAGATATGAACATGGATTTTTTTGGTTGCGTTGCCTAAGACTAGGAAACATTTTGAATCTATGTGGGTTATTGTGGATAGAATAACAAATTCGGCTCACTTCCTACTGGTCAAGACCACTTATGGTGCAAAACATTATGCCAAGTTGTACATTCATGAGTTGTTTAGATTGCATGGGGTACCTTTGTCTATCATTTTGGATCATGGTGCTCAATTCACTTCTCACATTTGGAGGTCATTTTAAAGAGTTCTTTGTACTAAGGTTAAGCTTAGCACGACTTTTCACCCTCAAATGGATGGTCAAGCTGAGAGGACTATCCAAACTCTTGAGGATATGCTTAGAGCTTATGTTTTGGAGTTTAAGGGTAGTTGGAATGAACATCTTCCACTTATTGAATTTGCGTACAATAGTAGCTACCACTCAAGCATTGGTATGGCTCCCTTTGAATCTCTTTATGGTAGGCGTTGTAGATCCTTAATTGGGTGGTTTAAAATGGGAGAGATAGCTTTGCCAGGTCCAGATTTGGTCATGGAGGCCTTAGAGAAGGTGAGGTTAATAAGGTAGATATTGAAAATAGCCCAAAGTAGACAAAATTCCTACTCTGATGTGAGGAAAAGAGATCTTGAGTTTAAGTTAGTGAGTGGGTTTACTTGAAAGTCTCACCCGTCAAAGATGTTGTCCAGTTTCGTAAGAAAGGGAAATTAAATCCAAGGTTGTGGGTCCTTACAAAGTTTTGAGGAGAGTGGATAATGTTGCATATGAGTTGGAGTTGCCTATGGAGATGGATATGGTTCATCCGGTCTTCCATGTGTCCATGTTGAGAAAGTAAGTGGGTGACCCAAGTGCTATAGTCCCCTTAGATATTGTGGGTGTTGTAGAAGATAATTTGACCTATGAGGAGGTCCCATTGGAGATTTTGGATAGACAAGTGAAGAGGTTGAGAAACAAAGATGTAGCTTCCATCAAGGTCCTTTAGAGGAATCAACAAGTTGAAAGTGCCACATGGGAAGCCGAGGCAGACATGATAAAGCGATATCCATAACTCTTCCACTCTACTCAAGTTGAAGGTACTAATTTAAGTCCCCTACATAATTTGAAGTCTTAAGTTTCAGTCCTTATGTCATTTTGCATGCATTCATATTTATGGTAACAAGTTTACGGTGATTTTTGACATTCAGGTTGAGACTTTTTGAAAATGATGTGCAAATACATTTGTTACATTCATGTCAGGCTGAAATCCTCATGACTACTTCTCATATGCATGTTTCTTTGACATTTGGTGACGAATGTCAAAAGGGGGAGATATTGAAACGCCTCAAAAATATGCTTCAGAATGCCCATAATCGTAATTTTCATATATCTCAAAATTCGTGCGTGATATCAAAAATCCAACTTCTTATTCTTAATCAGGGGCTAAAATTGGTATAACTCGGATTTTAGAAGACCCGTAGAAAAAACCAAATTTCACAAATTTTTGAATTCTAGAGAGCATCCACGCTCTCGCCGCGATATACTAGGGGCACAGAGCAATACAATTTTGTGCTTCGCGTTTGGTTTGCGTAGCGGACCAGACGTGGATTAGTACAACTTTTTCCTTAGTTTTTCTTATGCACACAAGTGCATTGAGTACATAGCCCCATGTCCACTTAAGGATGAAAACACCCATACTTAGCCATTTTTCAACTCTATATCACTCAAAAACCTCTCCAAGACTTAACCAAATATCTCATTTCAAATTCAAGGATTTCAAGCTTAACTTACTCAAGGATTCATTTCAAGATCTAAGTTCTCTTCAAGCTCATCTCAAGAAAACCCAAGATTGAGGTATGTGGGTTTCATCCATTGGGTCCTTTCACTCATGGAGCCCAATCTTCCTTTTCATGAAATTGCATGATTTCAAGTTGTATTGCTTATGGGTATTTCTTATTACGAAATGTGAGCATGATTTATGTTGGGGGTTTTATCAAGTATTATTGATTACTAATTAATATCTATTTTAATCTTACACTATGTAAAGTCTTTACAAAAAGGGGTCCTTACATAAAGTCTTTTATCTCTAAAATATGTTCCACCATAGCATTATGATTATTACCCTTGTTATACTAGTGGATCCATCTAGTTCATATTATCATGTATGGTTTTCCTTGGCAAGTAGCCACACCTAGCCAGAGGTATCATACCCGTTCCATCTGACCGAGGGGGTGTCATGCCTTGGATTCCAAGTTGTAGCTACTTGGTCTATGTCGGTTAAGGTCTCCTCCAACACATATTTTATGTACTAAGCAAGTTGAATGATTCACAAGCATGTTTTATTTCTAGCATTGATCATGCATGTCATGTTGAGATTATACTTTTCTATTGCCTAAGATTACGCATTTTGACTATATTGGCTTATGTCTTGTTGCATTGCATCCTACATACTTAGTACATTAAAATGTACTAACACATACTCTATATCTACATGATATTATCATGGAGGCATCAGAGCACCTTTTGATCATCCTCCACGTGGCTAGTTTGGCACTTCGGTAAGCTTTGGTGAGTTCTTAAGTCCAAGGACACTATCTATGTTACTCTAGCTATTTTGAGACTTCTTTATGTTGAACATTGTTACTATGAGGGTGAGCTCGGAAAGTGTCTTGGCCCCCGCTCTATTCCATGTTAGAGGTGTTGTTGGATATTATGATGTACTCATGCTTTGAGCTCGAATTTTTTATGCTTTTATGAATATCAAGACTTCCCTTAGTCCCACTTCCCTTTTTACTATATCTCTTATTGTTGTTTAATTTGCTTCTGCAACCAAGTATGTGTGATTGATATGCTAAGAGGCTTGTTCGGGGTTCCTTCAGGTTCCTATTCACCGTGTCATGTCTTGTCCCTAGGCTTGGGTTGTGACAAACTACCTCTAAAAAGTATCTATGCAGGCATCCACGGGTGTGAATTTGTCCTGGATAGTGGCTACCGTGAATGCCTTTATGCAAGCCTCATACTCTGAAATGACTTGGCGGACCCTGGGCCAAATATGTTGTAGTAATTGAGTCAATTATATCTTAGTGTAAGTCAGTCTCTGCACCATGGAATGAATGGATCCACTGTCACATAGACCATGTCAGTGGGTACTATCAGTGTGGGTACAGCCTATGGGACAGAAGTAGTAGTAGGCCCCCTCTTCACATCGGCCTCAGTTTGTAGGGGCCTCTCATCAGTAGCATCATCCACAGTGGTGGTGGATGGAGGCTCAAATAGTGGCACCACCACAAATATCTTTGGAATCTGAGTTGGAGGGCTCTATGCTCGCTAGAGGGTGACAGGATTATCCACAGGCTTGATCAGGCTGGCATCCAAAGTCCTCTGGACCTCTATCAATGAGTCCAAATAATATTGAATGTCCACCCCCGACTCTATACAAAGTCTATAGATCAAGCACGGGAAAGGGATGGAGGTGGACCTCTTCATGGACACATCGTGTATCTACTCTATGATGAGGCTAGCCCAATCAATCTAATAGCCAACCTAGATGCTGGCAACTAAAATAGCACATTTTGGCGTAAAATGCATTATCAGCAACTGTAGGTTGGATCCGTTATCTCACCATAGCCTATAAAAGTATGGTGGTGAAGTTGAGTAAAGCTTTCATAATAGGCTCCACTTATGTAGCTATCCACTCAGGGTCCGGGCCCTATCCTGCAATTTGGTCGATCACCCATCTCATCAGACTAGCCTTGCGGGCCTAATCTCTCATCAGTCCTTATCCCTGGTCCTCCACAATCATACTATACTATTGATTTGGGTGCTAGAAATCGAGCCCGAATAGCATGCGATAGATGGTAGCCTCAGAGATGTCCACCTACTGACCCCTCACTCTGTATGTGTCAGTATGAGCTGAGTAAGGGGCTTCTTTCCCTTGGAAAAAGTGCTGAGAATTGTGGCGGCATACGATGCATAAAACTCCTTAACCATAGGGATTTTTTCCCTGGAGTCGATATTTACTAATAGTGTCCTGCAGGCATAAAACATTGTCCAATCCAGAAGTGATGATCCGTGTCTCCTTAAAAATAGAACGAGGTTGGTCGGCCTTACTCATTCATTTGTATACCCTTTATGTAGATGGCTTGTATGTCCTCAATGCACCACCGATTAGATAAAGCATCCATGTCACGACCGGCCCCACACGTGCACACATTGTTCGCTTTGGCCCCACAGGGCCACACGGTTTTGTTCCACCCAGGCAAGCCCGGGAAAATGCGTATGCACATGTAAGGTTCCAAACTCAACATATAGCCCAGGAACTCCCCCTCTTTTTTTCGATGTGGGATTCGCCTAAGTGAGCTACAGGCGTTACGTATCACCGTCTCTGCACTCACCCCCCGTAGGGACTCAGTGTCCTTGCTGAGGTTTTCCCCACCACCATACTAGCAGAGAGTCGGCTCTGATACCATCTATAACGATCTGCCCCAACATTGCGAGGTATTGTCCGCTTTGGACACCGTGGCGATAGTGCCACGCGAATCTGTCACGACCGGCCCCACACGTGCACATATTGTCCGCTTTGGCCCCACAGGGCCGCACAGTTTTGTTCCTCCCAGGCAAGCCCGGGAAAACGCGTACGCATATGTAAGGTTCCAAACTCAACATATAGCCCAGGAACTCCCCCTCTTTTTTTTTATTTGGATTCGCTTAAGTGAGCTACAGGCATTACGTATCGCCGTCCCTACACTCACCCCCCGTAGGGACTCAGCGTCCTCGCTGAGATTTGCCCCACCACCGTACTAGCAGAGAGTCGGCTCTGAAACCATCTGTCACGACCGGCCCCACACGTGCACATATTATTCGCTTTGGCCCAACAGAGCCGCACGGTTTTGTTCCTCCCAGGCAAGCCCGGGAAAACACGTATGCACATGTAAGGTTCCAAACTCAACATATAGCTCAGGAAATCCCCCTCTTTTTTTGATGTGGATTCGCCTAAGTGAGTTACAGGCGTTACGTATCGCCATCCCTGCACTCTACTAAT
Organism: Solanum clarkiae; assembly: GCA_011800125.2. Classification (NCBI taxonomy): domain Eukaryota; kingdom Viridiplantae; phylum Streptophyta; class Magnoliopsida; order Solanales; family Solanaceae; genus Solanum; species Solanum clarkiae. The sequence goes on along the minus strand of JAABOM020084080.1, from coordinate 406 downwards.
ATAACCCAGGAACTTCCCCTCTTTTTCCGATATGGGATTCGCCTAAGTGAGCCAAGGCGACACGCCAAGCACTCACCCCCTATAGGGACTCAGCGTCCTCGCTGAGGTTTGCCCCACCATCGTACTACCAGAGGGTCGACTCTGATACCAACTATCACGATCGGCCCTACACGTGCACATATTGTCTGCTTTGGCCCCACAGGGTCGCACGATTTTGTTCCTCCCAGGCAAGCCTGAGAAAACGCGTATGCACATGTAACGTTCCAAACTCAACATATAGCCCAGGAACTCCCCCTCTTTTTCCGATGTGGGATTCGCCTAAGTGAGCTACAAGCATTACGTATTGTCGTCCCTGCACTCACACCCCGTAGGGACTCAGCGTCCTCGCTGAGGTTTGCCCCACCAC
>JAABOM020084070.1:0-30871 GCA_011800125.2 Solanum clarkiae | reverse complement strand
TCAAAAAGAGCAGTACCAATGATTGAGTGGTAGCTATTATTGTAAGCAAATTTGATGAGTGGAAGATGTTCATCTCAACTACCCTTAAACACCAAAACACAATATCTAAGCATATCATCAAGAGTTTGAATAGTCCTCTCGGCTTGACCATCTGATTGAGGGTGAAAGATCGTGCTAATCTTAACCTTGGTACCAAGAATACTTTGGAAGGACCTCCAAAAGTGAGAAGTGAATTGAGCACCACGATCTAAAATGATGGATAAAGGCACCCCATGCAATATAACCAACTTATGAATGTACAATTTGGCATAATCTTCGGTACCATAAGTAGTTTTGACCGATTAGAAATGACCTGACTTTGTCATTCTATCCACCGCAACCCAAATAGTGTCAAAATGTTTCCTAGTCTTAGGCAACCCAACTACAAAATCCATGTTGTTTTCCTCCCACTTCCAATTAGAAAAATCCATATCTAGGGCTAGGCCACCCGGCCTTTGATGTTCGGCTTTCACTTGTTTTAATTGTGACTTCCACAGATGAACTTGGCAATGCCTCTCTTCATACCACCCCACCAAAATACTTCCCTCAAGTCTCTATACATCTTTGTAGAACTAGGGTGAAGGGAATAGGATGAGTTATGGTCCTCCTTCAAGATCAATTCATTCAAATCATTTATATTCAGCACGCACAGTCTACCTTTGTACCTAAGGGTACCATCTCCCCCTTAGGAGAAATCCACCACTTCACCATCTCTCACGAAGCCTTCAATTCTAACAAAGCGAGGTCAAGATCTTGTTTTGCCTTTACTTCTTCAATCAAGGATGATTTAGAACCATCAACCATCACCACACCATCATAGTCAACCTCATCTAACCTAGCCCTCATTGTAGCCAACCGATGAACCTCTCTAACCACTTCTTTACCACCATCATCCACATGATCTAGACTACCCATAGACACCTTACTTAGAGCATCAGCCATAACATTATCCTTGCTGGGGTGGTAATGCACAATCATATCATAATCCTTAAGGAGTTATAACCACCTTCTTTGTCTCAAGTTAAAATCCTTTTGGGTGAACACTTATTGGAAATTCTTATGGTCGGTAAACACATCAACATAAGCCCCAAACAATTAGGTACACCAAATGATCAAAGCAAATACCACGACTGCCAATACAAGATCACATGGGTGGGATAATTCTTCTCAGGCACCTTAAGTTTTCTAGAGGCATACACTATCACCTTACCACTTTGCATCAAAATACACCCCAAACCAATTCTTGAGGCATCACAATAAACAACAAATCCTTCCAACCTTTCCTGTATAGCCAAGATAGGAACCGAGACAATCTTATCCATCAAATTTTGGAAACTCTTTTTACATTCATCAATCCACACAAACTTCGCCTTCTTTTATGTCAATTTAGTCATAGGAGAAGCAATAGAAGAGAAATCATTTACAAACCTCCAGTAATAACCCGCCAATCCCAAGAAACTACTAATGTCTGATGGAATCAAAGTTCTAGGCCAATTTCTAATCACCTCCTTCTTCTTAAGATCTACCTTAACACCATCACTCGACACCACATGTCCCAAAAATGCAACCTCTTTCATCCAAAACTCACATTTCTCATATTTAGCATAAAACCTATCCTCTCTCAAGATTTGTAACTGCTCCTCCTCACTATGGGAGTGAATCAATATATCATCAATAAGAACCACCATAAACAAGTCCAGGTAAGGTTTAAAGACTGTATTTATGAGATCAATAAATATAGATGGTGCATTAGTCAACCCAAAAGACATAACTACAAACTCAAAGTGCCCATACCTCGTCCGGAAAGCCATTTTGGGAAAGTCACACTCCCTCACTTTTACTTGGTGATACCCAGACCGAAGATCAATCCTATAGAAGTGACTATCCCCTTGAAATTGATCAAAAGATCATCAATCCTTGGTAGAGGATACTTTTTCTTTATGGTGACTCTATTAAGTTTCCGGCAATCAATGCACATTCTGTGAGAACCATCCTTCTTCTTCACAAATAACACCGGTGCACCCCAAGGTGATTTACTTGGCCTTAACAAACCCTTTTCCAAACAAATCCATCAATTTCTCCTTCAACTACATCCAGGCCATATGGTAAGGAGGAATAGAAATGGGTTGAGTATCGGTAAGGAGGTTTATACCAAAATATCTTTCCCTTTCGGAAGGAACAATGAGAAGTTCATTGGAAAAGACATCAAGAAACTCATTAACCACTGGAACAGACTCAATGGGAAGGACTCTGGACTCAACAACCCTAACCCTTACAAAATGATAGAAAAACCCTTAGAAATCAACTTTTGGACCTTATGACAAGAAATAAGCCTACCCTTGACCACCACATCATGATTTTCCCTCCCAAGGATGGGCTCCTTAGGGAATTGGAATTTAACCCTACAGGTTCTACAATCAATTGAAATATAATACGCATGCAACCAATACATCATAAGAATGACATCAAAATCTACCATATCTAATTTAACAAAATCGCAAGGCAAGATTTTATGCAAGATGAAAATAGGACAATTTCCATAGAATGTTATAGCAACAATAAACTCAGTAATGGGGGTAGACACTTCATATGGTTCACACAACAATGCAGGACTAACATGAAGCTTTTTGGCAATAGAAGGAGTAATAAAAGAAAGAGTGGCACCTTGGTCTATCAATGCATACACATCAAAATCAAAAACCTTTAACATACTGATAATAATATCGAGCACCTCATCAACTCCTTGTCTCCCATGAAGAGCATGGAATTTATTTTGCATTAGTGCACCCCCTTGTTGGCCTCCTCTTCCACTTTGACCAACATTTGCACCATGGCCTAGCGGACGACCATCTTTACCTTTGTTTTATGCATGACGATAATCAATGACTTTGTGGCCAACTTCACCACACCCAAAGAAAGCATTTGAATTTCTTAAAGAAGGACCACTATAATTCTTTTCACACCTTTGACATCTAGGCTTCACCATTCCTCCATTACCATTTTTGAATATTTGATTAGGCACTCTATCATTGGCAACCCTTTTGTTTGAAATATTTGATGATCCTTCGCCTTGGAACTTGTGGCCTTAAGGAAATTGGGCACCCTTAGAACCTTGGAACCCACCTTCAAATCGAGCCCCCCTTAGACTCACCAACCCTTCTCTTTCTAAGATTTTCCCTCTCTAGTTTCTCGACATAAGTCATGATCTTAGATAAATCCATATCCCCTACAAGCATGGCGGTATGACACTCCTCAATGACCAAGTCGGATATACCTTACACAAATTTGTTCGTCCTTGACCTAGACTCAACAACCAATTATGGAGCATACTTGGAGAGTTGGTTGAACTTGAGGGTATACTCCCTCACACTCATAGAACCTTGCTTTAGATTCACAAATTCTATTATCTTCGCCTCCTTTAGCTCAAGTGGTAAGAACCAGTTGAAAATTCTACCTTGAACTCTTCTATTGAGTGAACCATATTTGAGTCACCCCTTTAAGTTGGTAGGCCGTCAACTCTGCTTTTTCCTCTGAATAAACCCCATTATGGATAACACCTTATAATCTCATCAATGAATTCTTGTGGTTCCTCATCTACCCTGGACCCATAGAACTCCGTAGATTCATCCTAGTAAAATTCCTCACCCTTGAGGTCAGAGTAGGAGCATGAGAGGCTTGGAACCCTTGGTTGATTTGGTTAGTCATGGCATGAGCCAACATTGCAATAGTATCTCGAAATTCTTCTTGTTCCTTCTTGAGGGCTTGAGGAGCCAGTTACACCTCGGGTGTACGGGCTCTTCTTCCTATTGGAATCAAGATGATCTAGAATATCAAAGAACATTCGTTAGGGAAAAGCCTTACCTTAACTTCTATAGCATGGCTTAGTTCATAAAGAAGAGAAATATTTCCTAAAATGTCTCACAGCTTGTTACTCATATTTGTTGTGCACTTCACAACCAAGAACAAGACTCTAATCGATATGGTGTGTTGGATTCTGAGGACCATTAACAACCTAGTGCTCTGATACCAAGTTTCTCATGACCCAAGTCTAGAGCATAGATATGACATGGTGAATGGGAACTCGAAAGGACCAAAATAAGCCTCTTAACAAATCAATCACAGATCCCGGGTCAAGGAAGCAAAGTAAACAACAAAAAGACTAAGGGAAGTTATTGATATTATAAAAGCATAGAGAGTCAAGCTTAAAGCATTAATACATTATAATGTTCCAACAACACCTCTAAACTTAAAATTGAGTGGGGGTCAAGAAATTTTCTGGGCTCACCCTCATAATGTCAAATGTTCAACAAAAGAAGTCTTAGAGATAGCAAGAGAAAGTAGATAGTGTCCCCGAATTTGAGGACTTACCAAGCTTGTCTTTGAATAATCTCACTAGCCACGTAGAGGATGATTAATGGGAGCTTTGTTCCCTACATGGTCATATCATGTAGCCATAAGTATACATTAGTACATTTGAATGTACTAAGTATGTAGGATGCAATACAACAAGACATAAGCCAATATAGTCAAAATGCTTAGTAATAGGCAATAGATTAGCATAATCTCAATACGGCATGCATGATAAAGGCTTAAAGTAAAACATGCTAGTAAATAATTCAACTTGCATAGTGCATAATAATATGTGGGAAGAGATCTCAACTGACATAGAATAAGACCAAGCGACCTACAACTTGGAATCTCGATGATTACCCCTCACCGGTAAAGAGGTGGTCTACTTGCCAAGGTAAACCATACTTCACCTTACAGGATCCCGTCCCATTTTTGAGAAGTAGCCTTCCTTATGGGAGCCTGTCCCATTTCGAAAAGGATTTCCCGAGAAACTTCTCCTTATGTGAGCCCGTCCAATTTTGGGAAGAATTTCAAGAGAAAGTACTCTAAATGGATCCACTAATATAGCAAGAGTATAACATTATCCTATGTTGGTACATAGTTCAAGGAAAGAGAGAAAACCCTCCATCTATCGGTGCTAAGTCTAATCCCACGGAATACTTATAATAATCATAATTTAATAACTTGCAGTAAACATGGAATCATGACATAAGTAACTCTTAAACATACTTGACCTCTAATGGTGAGCCTAACTTAAAACATTGATATGCTGTTAAAATACAAAATATTTGATGCCCAAAATTAGGGATTTTATAAGTTCTTAACACAACTTTTTATGGTTTTTATGTGCTTTTGTGTTGTTCTTGCATAAAAGTTAAATTGGCATGATTTTGGAGGAAAATTGTAAATTTTGCTGAAGCATAGAATATATGAGTTCACCTATGAGTCGTAGCCGAAGCTACAAGTCATAGTGTGTTATCGTAGAAAGGAATAGAGACGAAAAATCAGAAATCTACTAAGTGGAGGTCAACGCTAAGAGGCCACCCTATAAGTCATAGGTCTCTTTTCGATTCATATAGGTGTACTCATAGCAGGAAACAGAAAGCCTAAACTTTGGATCAACAACTAACGGCCTAGACTACGACTCATACTAGTGGGTCGTACTAGTTGAGTCCAAGATGCAAAAAATCTAATACGAGATACCGAATACGACTCATAGATCACCCTACGAGTCTTACCTATGAGGCATACCAGCTGACAACTATCTTTTTTGTGTAAGTTTTAGGGATAAATTAGCAACTACTATAAATGCTTTGAGTTAGGTTTCAAAAGTAGGAGGAGATTCCATCATCGAGACATTGAATGTTCCTTTGAATATTCTCTTAAGAATAATTTGAGGTTTTAGAAAAGTTTTTCTTTTTTCCTCTTGGAAAACCCAATTTTAGGGATTGGAAATCTTGCTTTGTACTCATTATCAATCTTTCAAGCTTGTGGTTTGCATCTTGTGATGTCTTCAGTCTTCATTTCTTTCGATAAAATTCTTAATCATGTCTTATATTTGTATTTTTGATGTCTAAGATCTATTGTGGGATTTGATGAAGTGTTTTGATGTTTCTTGCTTGAGGGTGTTGCCAAGTATATATTGATGGATTTCAACTAAATATTCTAACATGATTCCACTTTTGAATTGCATGGTTTTACACTAGCACTACACACACGCCAAGTGTTTGATAAAATGTCCTGTTATGGTTTCTAGAGGAATTGAAGGTCCAATGCATGTCTTATGAGTTGAATGACAGTAAGACGATGAAAAGAATATATTTATATGATATTATCACTATACTGTTGGGGATTGATCAAGCCTCACACAGGAGGTTGTAGGCTCGGGTAACCTTGTTGAGGGCTTTGTACCTTAATCGCCTCGCTCGGGAGGTGGTAGACCCATACAACCATGTCAAGGGTTTTTTACCTTGGTAACCATGTTTGGGGGTTCATACCTCATCAATCATGTTGAGGGGTTTGTACCTCATCAACCAATTGAGAGGTTTATACCTCATTTGCCTCTCCAAGGAGGTGATAGACCTTTGATATTCACTATTAATGGTCTCTCCTTGCATATATATTATGTTTTATATAGGCATGATTTTACCTCTTGTAAGCATTTGATATTTATGCTCATGTAAGGGTAATGTTGATGATGACCTATTCTTATGTATGATGATTAGGCTCACCATTTGACGTCAATGATGTTAAGAGCTACTCGTGCCATGTAACTACATTTGTTGCAAGTTATTAAAGTATGATTATCTTATATATTCTGTGGGATTAGACTTAGCACCGAGTGGACTAGAGGCGAGTCTCCAAGTCTTTGAACCACATGCCATCGAAGGTGAAGGGAGTAAAAGCGAGTGCCTAAATCTCTAAGAGGTTAGTACGCTAAATATGAGGGCTTGAGACGAGTACCCGAGTCCAAGAACTAGAGGTGAGCACCCGACTCTCATAAGGCTTAGTGGATCCACTTAGGCATTAGGAGGATCACCTTGGAAAGCAACTTCCCCCTTTCTTCCAGTGTAGGGTAGACATCTGGATTCCAAGTTGTAGCTTGCTTGGTCTTATTTTATTTCGATTGAGATTTCTTCCCATAATTATATATTATTTTCTAGTTTAAGATGAATGATTGGAAAAGCATGATTTACTTAATAATTGATCATACATGTCATATTGTTATTATGCTATCTAGTACTTATCATTATGCATTTTGACTATGTTGCCTATATCTTATTGCATTACATTCTACATAGTACATTCAAACATACTAACGCATACTCTGTGCCTACATGATATCACCATGTAGGAATTGGAGCTCCTATTGAAATCTTCTCTATGCAGCTAGACGGATTGTTCAAGTGAGCTTTTGCTAAGTTCTCATGTCCAGGGACAATATCTATCTTCTCTCATGCTTATGTTTAGAATATATCATGTATATTTAGATCATCTATTGTACAAGAATAAGGGAGATATTCAAAGTTGTAACAATCATAGGGGTATCAAGTTGTTAAGACACACTATGAAGGTCTAGGAGAGAGTAGTGGAGACCAGGGTGCGTAGAATAGTATCTATCTCTGAGAATCAGTTTGGACTCATGCTCGGGCAGTTGACTACTGAAGCAATTCACCTTGTTTGGAGGTTAGTAGAGAAATATAGGGAAAGAAAGAAGGATCTTTATATGGTGTTCATTGATCTCGAGAAGACATACGACAAAGTCCTAAGGGATGACTTATGGAGGTGTCTAGAGGTGAAAGGTATCCCAGAGGCGTATATCAGGGCGATTAAGGAAACATATGATGGAGCCAAAACTCAGGTAAGAATGGTGAGAGCAGACTCAGAGTATTTTCTCGTTGAGATGAGACTCCACCAAGGATCTGTGTTGAGCCCTTTCTTGTTTGTCTTGGTGATGGATGAGCTGACGCAATCTATCCGGGAGGAGGTACCATGGTGTATGCTTTTTGTAGATGACATAGTACTGATTGATGAGACTCGGACTGAAGTTAATGATAGGTTAGAGGCCTGGAGACATGCTTTGGAGTCCAAAGGATTCAAATTGAGTAGGACGAAAACTAAATACTTGGAGTGCAAATTCAGTGTTGAAAGGGATGAGGCAAACTCTAATGTGAGGGTTGCCACTCAAACCTATCCCCAAGAGAGAAATCTTTACGTATTTGGGGTCCATCATCCAGAGTAGTGGCAATATCGATGGTGATGTCACACATCATATTGGGGCAGCATGGACTAAACGAAGGCTTGCCTCTAGAGTATTGTGTGACAAAACGATACCACCTAAACTCAAAGGTAAGTTTTACAGAATGGTGGTTAGACCATCATTGTTGTATGGAGTGGAGTGTTAGCCAATTAAGAAGGCACATGTTCAGAAGATGCATATCGCAGAGATGAGGATGCTGAGATGGATGTGTAGTCACACCAGGGGTGACAAGGTTAGGAATGAGACCATCCGGGAGAAGCTAGAGGTGGCCCCGCTGGCTGAAAAGATGAGAGAAGCGAGACTGCGATGGTTTGGACATGTGTAGAGAAGGAGTACCGATGATCCTGTTAGGAGGTGTGAGAGGTTAGTTTTGGTAGATACTCAGAGAGGTAGAGGTAGATCGAAGAAGTATGGAGGGGGGAGAGGTTATTAGACATGATATGACGAAACTCGATCTCACTGCGTACATGACCTTAGATAGAAAAAGGTGGAGGTCGCGAATTAGAGTAGTAGGATAATGGTAGGATTAGGTGTTTTTGGTCTTGTGTGCGCATTACCTATCGTGTTATGTGTTAGTTTATCTTATTTACGTACTGTCATTATTAGTCACTCTTTCTGTTCCCTTCCCTTCCCTTCCTTTTGTCAAATCTAGTTCTTTCTTGCTTACGGGTTTTGAGATGAGGGTTCGCAGGAAACAACCTCTTTACTTCTATGGTAGTGGTAAGGTCCGCTTACATTCTACCCTCTCCAAACCCCACTTGTGGGATTTTACTAGGTATGTTGTTGTTGTTGTATTTGGATCATCTATTGTCATTATTATGAGGGTGATCCCCGTTGCTTGTCTTTCCCCCTGATAAGTTCTATGTTTAGAGGTGTTGTTGGACAAGTATGTAATGATGTTATAAGCTTGACTCTCTTGACTCTCTCTTGATGTTTTATGAAATAAAGGTTTTCCCTTAGTCCCACGCCATATTTGTACTCTTTTATTATTGTTTAATTGCTTCCACGACCAAGGATGTGTAATGATAAGTTAAGAGGCTTGCTTGGGGTTCCTTCGAGTCCTACATGCACCGTGTCACATCTAGGACCTAGTTTGGGTCATGACAAACTTGGTATTAGAGTACTAGGTTGTTAGGTCTTCGGCATCCAACACATCACGTCAATTAGAGTCTTATTCATGGTTATGAAGCGTGCCACAACTATAAATAGGAGGCTATGAGGTGTTCTTGCAATTGTTTCACTTCTTCATGATATATGTCATGAGATAGAGTTAGGTCCCCTAGGGCTTATTACTAATCCCTAACCATTACATTTTAGGATTTGTCTCAAGCTACTCAGGGCGACGATATATCAAATGCGGAGGTTCGCAATGCGCTATGGGTATTGGCCAAAGTGATGACAAAATTGAAAACTCAACTCAATCAACAAGTGAGTTCTCCTGAGACATCAAATGGTAAGAAAATGGGTAGTGAGGCCAAGAGGGCCTCTTTTGAAGGAAAGTTCCAAAGTCTCAAAGATAGAGGTGATGCTATATGTCCACCATATGGTAAGGTGGATAGAGGCCCATGTTTGAGAGGCACCAATGCTTACTTCGGTTGTGGTGAAGAGGAGCATAGGAGGATGGATTGTTCTTGTAAATGCAATAAGAGTAAAAGGGGTGATGAGGGAGTGGATAAACCAAGGTTCCAAGGTGACAATGGTGGGATGAGTTTTCCAAAATGCCCAAAATATGAAAAGCACCATCATGGCAAATGCTTAAAGGATTCAAGTTCATGTTATGGGTGTGGAAGAATAGGCCATAAGCTTATTTATTGCCCTTATATTCAGAATAAGGGCACGGAGGGTCATCCTCAAGGTTAAGGTGGTTATGCTGCTCAAGAGGCTAAAGAGGCAAGGGGTAGGTGAAGCTCCCGATGTTGGTACTTGTACGTTGAAGTTTCCTTTGATCTTAATGTGTATGCATGGGTAGGTACTAGTGGGCTTCTTGTGTGTCCCGAGTTGTTATGTGAACCTATAGTATCTACCCCCTCTCTCTTGATGAGTATATTGTTGCTAAAAGGTTCATAGGTGTTGTTCCATGTTCATATTGCATTAGGTCTTGCCTTGTGACTTGTTATATTTAATGTGGTGGATTTTGAGATCATACCTAGGGTAGATTAGTTGTATGCATATTATGTCCCCTTTGATTGTAAGGCCTGTAAAGTTAGATTTCAACTCCCAAATGAACCCGTCCTTGAGAAGGGGAATCGTAAAGTGGTAGTGAAGGGGTAAATCCATTTTTTGTCTTAAGGTCGAATTGATCTTTGCATTTATCATACTATAAGAATTAGGGGTGTTGAACCTAATTCATTTTTATCGAGTTGTTCTGCTGATAGATGGGTTCTTGATGTTGTTTCTGATATTGTTAATTTGAGGGTAGTGCTACAAAGATTTTGGGAAGAGAAGTTCTATGCCAAGTATGAAAAATGTGATTTTTGGTTAAAAGAGGTTGCCTTGCTAAGTCATATGGTGTCGGGGGATGGCATTAAGATGGATCATAAAAAGACTGATGTGATTAGAAATAGGCCTAGACCATTGACCCTGTCGGGTATTAGGATCTTCTTAGGCTTAGCGGGTTATTACCAGAGATTTGTGAATGGGTTCTCTTATATTGCTTCTCCTATGAGCAAGTTGACTCAAAAGAAAGGCAAATTTGTGTGGTCTGATGAGTGTGAAAAGTGTTTCCAAACATTGAAAGATAAGCTTGTGCCTGCTCCTATATTGTCACTAATGGAAGGGCTAGAAGGGTTTATTGTGCATTGTGATGCTTCAAGGATTGGTTTGGGTTGTGTGTTGATGCAAAATGGTAAGGTGATAGCGTATGCTGCTAGACAACTCAAACTGCATGAAAAGAATTATCCTACTCATGATCTTGAACTAGCCGCTGTGGTATTTGCATAAACGATTTGGTGTCACTATTTGTATAGGTTGCATGTTGATACGTTCATAGATCATAAGAGTCTCCAATATGGCTTCACTCGAAAAGATCTCACCTTAAGACAAAAAGGTAGTTAGAACTTATTAAGGATTATGATATGAATATGTTTTATCATCCTGGTAAGGCTAATGTGGTGGTGGATGCTTTGAGTAGGGTGTCTAGGGATAGCCTAGCGTATCTTGATAATGGTGGCAAAGGGTGGTTAGGGAGGTTTATCGGTTGACTAGAATGGGAGTTAGGTTGGACGAGGTTGATAATGGTGATGTTGTGGTTGTTGATGGCTATAAATCTTCATTGATTGAGGAGTTGAATGCAAAGCAAGATCATGACCCCACCTTGTTAGAATTGAAGACCTTGGTGAGAGATGGTAAAGTGGAGGTTTTCTCCCAAGGGGGAGATGGTGGTTTGTGGCTAAGCAAGATCTAGATCTGTCATTAGTTGAGTTGAAGAAGTGGTAGCCAAAAAGAAGATAAATGTCTTCTCCTAGGGGGGAGCTGGTGTTCTTCGGTAACAAGATCAGTTATGTGTTCAAGATGTGGATGATCTTAGGAGGGTGATCATGTGTGAAGCCTATAACACTCATCATTCTATTCATTCGGGATCTACTAAGATGTATCGAGATTTGAGGGGAGTGTATTGGTAGCATGGTATGAAGAAGTATATAGCCAAGTTTGTATCTAAATACTCTAATTGTCAACAAGTGAAGACAAAGAACCAAAGGCCTAGTGTTTTGACTCAAGATATTGAGATTCCTACTTGGAAGTGGGAAGATGTGAACATGGAATTTGTGGTTGGTTTGCCTCGGATCCGAACGTAATTTGACTCCATTTGGCTTATCATTGATCGGATAACTAAGTTGGCTCATTTCCTGCCGGTCAAGACCATATTTGGTGTTGAAGATTATGCAAGGTTGTACATCCAAAAGTTGTTGTGGCTACATGTTATTCTTAGGTCCATCATATCGGACTGTGGTACACAATTTACATCTCCCTTTTGGAGGACGTTGCAAAGAGGATTGGTACTAAGGTGAATTTGAGCACCGCCTTTCATCCTCAAACTAATTGACGAGCCATGAAGACAATTCAAACTTTGGAAGACATGTTAACGGTTTATGTTTTGGAGTTGAAGGGTAATTGGGATGACCATCTTTCATGCCACCATTGGTATGAGACTGTTTGATTCTTTGTATGGTAGCAGATGTAGATCTCTGATTGGGTGGTTTGAGTTGGGAGAGATGGCTTTGGTTGGCCCGAACATGGTGTTGGAGTCTATGAAGAAGTTGAAGTTGATTAGAGAAAGGTTGAAGACAGCTCAAAGTTGCTAAAAGTCCTATTCGGATGTTAGAAAGAGGGATCTTGAGCTTCACATTAGTGATTGGGTGTATGTGAAGGTCTCACCTATGAAGGGTGTAGTACATTTTGGGAAGAAGGGCAAATTAAGTCTCCGGTATATAGGTCCTTATGAGATTATTGAGAAGATTCGAAATATAGCTTATACATTGGATTCGCCTATGGATTTTAGTTCTTTTCACCCGATTTTCTATGTATCTATGTTGTGAATGTTGGTTGGTGATCCTAGTATTGTTCTTTTGGAAGGTATGGAGGTTGAGGAGAACTTGTCTTATGAGAAAGATCCAGTTGAGATTTTATTAAGGCAACTGAAGCGGCATCACAACAAGGATGTGACTTCGATTAAGTATGCTTTGGAGAAATCAACATGTGGAGAGTGCTACATGGAAAGTGGATTTGGACATGATTAAACGACATCCCTCTCTTTTCCAATCTACTCAAGCCTAAGGTATTACCTTCTTTCTTTATCCAAGTGGTTTTAACTCTTTCGCTCTTGAGTTTCATGACATGACATGCATACGTGTATACCAAGATGATTTTTATGATGTTTTGAATGATTTGAGTACGTTTTAAAATGAGTTTTAATGACTTTATGATTTTCAAGTAATAGAAATGTATTGTATCTTGTGATTTAAATGTTTCATGTTCTACGTCAACTCTTTCAAGCCTTGTTCTAGCACATCGAGGACGAATGTTCCCAAAGGGGAGATGATGTAAAGACCCGGGCATTGTATGACTTTATTTGAGCTTGATAATTGGTTCTGAAAAAGTTTTTGAAAAAGGTAATGCTCCATGGGAACCCTCACGGTCCGTGTTAGGCTATATAGATTGTGTGGATCCTCCATCGAGTGGCCCTAAGCCTTATGACAAGTATATGGCCCTTAACGTGGAGTTTTGAAATAAGAAATGCCACATATTGACCGCACACGGGCTGTGTGACACTTCACAAATCGTGTCGTGGGCATTTGGTGTCCTTACTCTTGAAATCCCATAGTTTTGGGACTAAGTAAAAAGGTGGGATGGACATGTATATGGTCCGTATGGGGTGGTACAACTCGTATACCTCCCCATATGACTTTTTGAAGTGAAATCTAAGTATTGAATCACTGTCTCAAAACGTCATTGTGGAGAAATTTTCTTAAGTGTAGTGGTACGGTAGCTAAGACTTAGATAGATTACCTACTTCTCTAAAAGGACGATAGAAATCTATGTAAGAATTCCAAGGTTATTCCGAGTGAAAATATTTCCACTCAACATAGGCTTTTAGTGATGGATATAAAGATCAAGAGAGAAAAAAAGAAGAAGGTTATGTGTGCCCAACCTAGGATAAGATGGGGAGGCCTTACTCCTGGATTTTCTTGTGAGATGGAAGAAAAGTTGAGAAACTTAGAGGCATGGAGTAGTGAGGGTAATGTGAACAGTATGTAGGACATGACTGCTGGTTACATAAGAAAGGTAGCTACCGAGGTACTAGGGGTTTTTAGAGGGACCTTTGGTGGATGTCAAGGCGACTGGTTTTGGAATGATGAAGTTCAGGGTAAAGTGAAAAATAAGAAGGTTGCTTACACAGAGTGGTTAGAGTGTAGGGACGAAGATGAAAAGCAAAAGCATAAGGTAATCTAAAAGACGGCCAAGTCAGAAGCAAAGATGGCGGTGACAAATGCTAAGTTAATAGCATTTAAGCGCCTCTATGAGGATTAAGTAACAAAGGCAGGGACAAGAGATTGTATAGGCTCGCTTAAGTAAGAGAAAGGAAAGCTCATGACTTGGAGCAAGTGAAATGCATCAAGGATGGGGAGGGTGAGGTGTTAGTAGATGACACTTCCATTAAATTAAGGTGGCAAGCTTACTTTCATAAATTCTTAAATGAAAAAGGAGACAGATATATTGAGTTGGATAAGTTGGCACACTATGAAAACCATCGTGATTTTGGGTATTGCAGGCAGTTCAGAGTTGAGGAAGTAAGACGGGCTATTAGTAGGATGAAGAGGGGGAGAGCAATAGGGCCAGATGAGATTTCGGTAGACTTTTGGAAGAACATGGTCAAGGATGGCATTGAGTGGTTGACTAGACTGTTCAATGCTATTATGAAGGCTGCCAAGATGCTTAATGAATGGAGGGGTATCAAGTTGTTAAGACACACTATGAAGGTTTAGAAGAGAGTATTTGATATAAGGGTGCGAAGATTAGTATCTATCTCGGAGAATCAGTTTGGATTCATGCCGACGCGGTCGACTACTGAAGTAATTCATCTTGTTCGGAGGTTAGTGGAGAAATGTAGGGAAAGGAAGAAGGACCTTCATATGGTTTTCACTGATCTCGAGAAGCCTCAAGACAAAGTCCCAAGGGATATCTTATGGAGGTGTCTAGAGGTGAAAGGTGTCCCAGTAGCATATATCAGGGCGATTAAGGACATGTATGATGGAGCAAAAACTCAGGTAAGAACGGTGGGAGGAGACTCAGAGTATTTTCCTGTTGAGATGAGACTACATCAAGGATCTGTATTGAGCCCTTTCTTGTTTTCCTTGGTGATGGATGAGCTGATGCGATCTATCTAGGAAGAGGTACCATAGTGTATGCTATTTGCAGATGACATAGTACTGATTGATGAGACTCAGACTAAAGTTAATGATAGGTTAGAGGCCAGGAGACATGCCTTAGAGTCCAAAGGATTCAAATTGAGCAGGAACAAAACTAAATACTTCGAGTGCATAATAAGTGTTAAGAGGGATGAAGAAAACTCTGATGTGAGGCTTGTCACTTTAACCTATCCCCAAGAGGGAAAAATTTAATTATCTGGGGTCCATCATCCAGAGTAGTGGTAATATCGACGATGATGCCACACATCGTATTGGGGCAGCATGAACTAAATGGAGGCTTGCCTCTGGAGTATTATGTGACAAGAAGATACAACCTAAACTTAAAGATAAGTTTTGCAGAGTGGTGGTTAGACCATCATTGCTGTATGGGCTGGAGTGTTGGCCAATTCAAAATGCATATGTTCAGAAGATGCATGTCACAGAGATGAGGATGCTGATATGGATGTTTGGTCACACTAGGAGTGACAAGGTTAGGAATGAGACCATTCGGGAGAAGCTAGAGGTGGCCCCGGTGGCCGAAAAGATGAAGGAAGTGAGACTGCGATGGTTTGGACATGTGCAGAGAAAGGAGTGTCGATGCTCCTGTTAGGAGGTGCGAGAGAATAGTTTTGGGAGCTACATGGAGGGGGTAGAGGTTGATCGAAGAAGTACTAGGGGGAGGTGATTAGACATGATATGACAGAACTTGATCTCATTGAGGACATGACCTTAGATAGGAAGAAGTGGAGGCGTGAATTAGAACAGCAGGCTAATTGGTAGGGTTAGGTTGATGCATGGACTTGGGGTATAGTAAGGTTAGGTGGAGGGCATTTTTCTTTTTCTTTTTTTAATCATGTGTTCTCATTATCTGTCGTATTATGTGTTAGTTTTATCATATTTACATACTGCCGTGTGCTATTCATTATTAGTCGCTCTTTCTGTTCCCTTTCCTTTTTGTTTTATCTAGTTCTTTCTGCTTATGGGTTTTGAGATGAGGGTTTTCAGGAAACAGTCTCTCTACTTCTATGAGGTAATGGTAAGATCTGCGTACATTCTACCTTCCCCAGACCCCACTTGTGGTATTTCACTGGGTATGTTGTTATTGTTGTTGTTGTTGTGGTACGGGCAAGCACACAGATTGTGTGGCCTTGTACGGCCTGCGCAGCCCCTTCGTATGGATGATTTCTTTGAAAAATTCTAAGCATGGGATTAATGTTGTGGACCTTTGTCAAGTGTATTTATTTTCTAAGCGTTGGATCACAGACATTTATAGTATAGCATGTCACGGACATTATAGTCCTCCATGAGAGAATTTTTCAATTTTTTCAACTCGTTTCATTAAGGACATTTTCATAATTATGGATTATCCTACGGGTCTTTTGTGACTTCCTATGCTACCTAAACTTTCTAATGACCTAGACTTTATTCCTCTCATTTAAATTCATTCCTCACATTTAAAATTCTTTGAAGTCTCTCTCAAAGAACTCTACTTAAAATTAAGTTTGGAGATCAAGGAAAGGCTATTGCTTCACCAAATTTCTTCTTGAATCTTCTTCATTAGTTAACATATGTGGGATTGATTCTTTTTTCCTTTCAATCAAGAAGAATCAAACTCTTTTCAGTTGATTTTACATGAAATTTTTCTTACTTTAAATATAGGTTCTCGATATTATTATTTATTAAATTCAATTAATATATGGGCTGTGTTTCATTGATTATTTTAAAGTAATTTATGCACATATGATGAATTTCATCGAAGTTATGAAGTCATGAATGTGCATGTCCTCTTTAAAGCTTGATTTGTACATGAGTAATCTATATTATGATTTAAATGTGAATTTTACTTATGTCATTACTTGAATTTCATAATATATTGTTAATTTAAGTTTGAATCTCTATTACCCATACTAATCTCTTCTCATTCTGAACATATGCATACATGATTATGGATTTTATGAAGTTTATGAAGTGAGTCAAGACCTAATTATATTTATGTATATGATTTTTTAGAAGATTATGGTTATGACAAGAACTTGGTCACATAAATATTTGTGATTAAGGATCATTGAACAATTATGGGTGTTTACACCACTATGATTAGGGAGCATCGATTGAGGTTTGAGGCAGGGTGCGCTATTTGCAAGTGTCCATACTCATTTCTCAAGACGGTGCTCTAAAGGAGCTATTCCTATGCTTGAAAAGTATTACATGAAGAATATTTTGGATTTTTAGGCTAAGATGCATGATTATGAAGAATGTGATTTGACCTTTAAGCCTAAAAATACATGCAAATGATTTGAAAGTCTTATGACTCTTTTACAATATATATATATGTGTGTGTGTGTGTGTGTGTATGTATATATAGTATGTTTGTATATGTGTGTGTATTCTGGTGGGATGATGACCTAGCACCGAGAGGACCTTAAGATTGAGGCTTATCCCTTTAGTTGAGGCATGACCCGTTAGAGATGAATCTCATTATCTCATAACTATGTGTCTAACAAAGGTATATGTTTATGCCCCAAGGAGGAAAGAAGAAAAATGTTAAGGATCTACTTTTGTCAAGTAGGTCACCTCTTTATTCATTGTGGGGTAGACAACGGATTTTCAAATTATAGCTCACTTGGTCTTATGTTGGTTACAGTCCCATCATCAATAAATATAAAGTATTTCTGCATCCATGCATCATGCATTTCATGGCATATTGATTTAAGGTATTAAATTGTTATATTATTCCTTCTACATATGTGCCTTCCTTATCTAACATGAAAACACAGGTTTAATGAGTTCATGTGCATTGCATGCCCGCATACTTAGTATATTGAAACATACTAACACACACTTTTGCCTACACAATCTAACCCTATAGGGATTGAGGACTATATTCATCCATCGATGATGTCTATCTTGGATCTTAAGATTTGCTTCTTGTGGTGAGTCCTATCTTCCAAGAACAAGCCACCATTTCTCTACCTATGATATTTTATTTATGTTATTTACTTTGAGGGTGAGTGCAGGATATGTGTTGGCCCCCGTCCTATCTTATGACTAGAGGCATTGTTGGACATTTTGTAAACTCCTTTACGTTTATATGCTAATTGTTGTGATTAGAGATTATGCTTATGGGTTTGGCTACGTATTGGATAATGTTATGTGGATTGGCTATGAGTATTATGATATGTTGCTATATTCTGATATGAAAGATCCTAAGTCCTGAGTTACCCCCGTAGAATGAGTCATACTTACCCACTCTTAGTATTTATATGTTATGTGCTATGTGAATCCATATTACTCCTATTCTCTATGACATTCCCATAGCGTGAATCCTACATTTCCATCCCTTAGAATTATGTGTTTGCTATCTATATGTGCTTTCGAACTGATGATATGTGAATAGATGCTAAGAGGCTTGTTTGGGGACTTTTGGGTTCCCATTCACCATGTCAATCCTAGGTCTAGGTCTAGTTCATGACATTGTTGCCACTATCACTTTCCATAATTGCTTGAGATGGTAGAATATATTCACGTTGTTGCATAGCTTGAGACGGGTGAGAGGGGAGTGAGATATCTGCTTGCAACTTGTTTTATCACAGGTGGATACTTGTGATGTAGAAATATCTTATTAAACGAATAATTTTTAAAGTTTTAAAGATATTAATATATCATAAACAAACATTAATCAAATTAAAGTTTACGTCTAAAGCGCTTGTAGGTTTATTTGAGCATGTTCTTATGTTTTGATATTTTGACTTACAAGTGGAGCAACTCATGGTTTTTACGGTCTTTGAAAGCTTTCCACAACTTTATCTGTCCAAATTACTTCTTTCTATTTTTGTTCAGCCTTCCTAGCATTTTCCTAACTGGAGGTGGTTCAGCTTTTGGATTCGATGTCTTGAGCTACATCTTTGTGTTTGTTACTGGTTGTAAGAAATGTCTATTAGCTTTCAAGTAGGTCTGCCAGTTCTATCACTTACAAACTAAGTCAAGGAGATTTCTTTCATTGTGATGTCTCCTTCATCATTAATGTCCAAATCAGATTTTAAGATTCTCCAAAACTTATTCAAAGTATCTTTACTTTCAGTTCCAACTAAAACCCATGCTATTGGAAACATTTAATTATTCTCATCCTTTGCAAAAGTAACAAGCATCCAAGTTCTTTCATATTTTCAAAGAACATATTTAGTTGATATACAACATGTTTTCATGTTGGAATATATGAGACCCTTTTGTCCTTCTTCCTTGCTCTTAAAGTATTAGATCTTTCAACATCTATATATTTCCCCCTTACTTTTACTTTCAAAACTACCTTCATCAGAACTATTATAAAAAAGCTCATCATCTAATAATTTATTTTAGGTTTATCAATGTCTTCAAAATCAGGATCTATGCCACCCTCTCCCAGAAAACACTCAGCAATTTTTTTCTTCCTTGGTTCCTTTTTTTCCCTTCAAGTCTTTTTTTAACTATGGTCAGCCCTTCATGAATATCACTCCTATAGCCATCCTCGTCACTAGAAAAGTCAATATTCTGATTATCTTTGGCATCACTATACACAATAACTTCTACTTCATCATCCTCTTAATCTTCATCTTCACTAGACAACTCAATTTCATTTGAGTTTGTGCTACTATTGTTCATCATATTTGAGTCAAATATTAATTATTTACCTAAACATTCTTTTTTAGGCATGTCTACTTCATTGCATATTGTAATGACCCATTAGACTATTTTGAAAATTGGTCCTATTATTTTCTTAAAATGACCTTCTCGAAAATTTTAAAGTAGTTTTTAGATTATTCGATAACATTTATCACTTAGTTGAAGGGTAATTTGAGATAAAAATTATATCCAAGGAGAATAGAATTATAAAAAGAGAGACTATAATTATAGATTTTGGACGTTTGTGATCATTACTACCACTTGAGCAATTCTCTGCTACTAAATTGGTAAACAAAATGTTACCTAGTGCTGGCAATGTAATGTGAAAGCAAGTGGGAATGCGAAAAAATAATATCTTGCACCTACATTATTATACCAATTGTTTATTAATTAATGGGAAGACAACAACTAGTGAGAAATTGACCATAAATTAAATAATGCTAATCTTGTAATCATTGTCTCTGTATTGCTCTTACTAAAATATCTTTGTGGTACTCCTAATACTATATAATATGATGGGATTAGTCCATTAGCTTTAACAACTCATTTTCATTTTTGAATTGTCGTGGCTGCACTTCCACAAAAAGGCATCAGGTAATTTCTATCTTTTCTTCTATAGTTCATATGGATAGAAAATAGGATGTAATTGGTGAAAATCAAGGGCTTTGGTTTAATGCTAATTTTTGTTTGAACAAGAATTAACAATATGTTCTAGGGATTTAAGGAAAAATATATTGTAATTGTCTTGAGTCAATCATATGATAGTAAGGATTGCTCACATATGCTGCACTATATGAATTGATTTATTTTCTCTTAAGAATGCACGGTTCCATTAATCTTTTCTTATATAAGTCCTTCAACATCAAATTCTGTCCAATTCTTTTGGTTCGTCTTTTAGTTAGAACTTATTTCGTGCATCTTTGGATATATATATATATAGGTATATATGTTTTTGTATCAATATTGTATATTTTAATTATTTGAGCACCATTAAAATTATATTATTTAAAGGATTTAAGATTAATCCTAAACTTGAAATTTTGGAAATTAATAACAGAATTGGTTGGTCGTTGGGTCTAGACTAGACATATAGTAATATGGATATTGTGAGTTTTGAAATCTTATGGTCATAATTTATTTGACTAGATTGTGGTGCTACGAATTCTATTCAAAAAGGAAAGGCCAAAGTGCTAGATTGACCGTGATTATACTAAGGCAAGTGGACTTTCAGAACTTTGTATTTCTCGAAGATTCTCAAATTATCCTCTCTCCTACGTGTGATACGTGAAATATTTTAATATTATAAAAAAATGAGATGATTAAAAATATAAATATGAGTTGGCATGTTATTATGGTACTTGAATTGATAAATGTGGTTAAGTGATGAGAATTCTATATTTTTGATATATATATTCTTGTGGTTGGAGATTATGAGTGGATTTGTTTGCGGAATTTATATCATGTTCATTCATTCTATGACATGAATATTTTCATTGATTCCAAGTATTGATATGACCGAGAAGGAAAATATTGGGACTGAGATCTTTACTGGTAAAGATATGATACGGAGGTCTTTGCTGGTGAAATTACGATGTTAAAAACTTTATGATGATATTGTGATGCCGAGGTCCTTGCCGGTAAATTTATGATGATATTGTGATGCCGAGGTCTGTACCGACGATGATGTGATGTTGAGATATTTTTTAGTGATGTTATAATGTTGAGGTCTTTGCCGGCAATTATTGCATGAGCATTGCATTTCACCCTTGCATATTATTGCATAGCATGATATTATTTTTATAATTGATTGTACTATCATTTTTAGCTTGTGCTTTGGAATTGTGATATGGTGAAATACCATATTTATTATGTATTATGTATCACTGGGTTGGACTAACTTTCTGTGCAGGTTGTAGTCGTGGGATAGATTGGGATGAAAGGAGTTTGTGTATTCTATTAGACTTTCTTTGTTTTGTTAGTTAACTTGCTGGGTACCATGTGGTATTTGGTACTCACTCCCTTTCTTCTATACTTGTGTAAGTTTTGAGCGCAGACAGTGAATGATATTTTTCTATACTTGTGTAAGTTTAGGTGTATTTTTCACTCTTATCTCTTTTTATTTCCTTCATATTAATTGGCCTAACCTTATAATTAAAATGACCTCATATTTCATCTTAATTTTCTTTTTTAAAAAATAATAAATCATGGAAACGAGAAGAGAAAATTAGGAGATTACAAACTAGAGAACCAAACCTTCACCAGCATAGTGAAAGTTTCAAATACTTAATCAATTAAGTTATTACGATTCTCCAAATATTAGCTCAATTGATAGTTAATTTGAAAAATACTTAGGGAAAACCAATATATAATTTCTTAATTTTTTACTATGATTCTTTATTTTTTATGTTTGATAACTGATTAAGAGAGAGGTTCATGTATCATAATAGATTAAAACTTTCTTTGATGAATCAAAATAAAGATATAAACCTATTGTGAAACAATGAATAATATAGTAAAACTAAGAAAGAACACAAAGAGAAGATGTAGTAATATTTCTTATTCACTCTTGTTTCTTTCTTTTCTTGCTTATGCATTTTGTTACAAGAAGAGGTAGATATTTATAGTTGTGTATATATGGTCATTTATTATTTTCTTGTTGCCATGTATACACCTTCTACACCAAGTATAATACATGGATAAATTAATGTAAATGCATCTTACACGTATGTGCATTATGTGTATATTTATGTTGCCACAAATTATATTATATGGACAAAAAAAATATTTATTTGTACATTCATTTTACAACACTCCCCCTTGGATGTCCATGAAATAATACGCTTTTTTTGCCACCTCATTAAAAACCTTACGAGAAAAACTCAGTGGGATAAAACCTTGGTTAAAGTAAAAAAGAGTGCTGCGTATTTGCTCCCCCTGATGAAAATATTATTTAATATCTCGAAGATGATGCATCCCAATCATGTATCTCAGCTTTTTAAAAGTTGAAGTTGGTAATGTTTTGGTGAATATATCTGCTAAATTATCATTGCAACGAATTTGTTGGACATCTATTTCACCTTTCTTTTGAAGATCATGAGTGAAAAAGAATTTTGACAAAATATGTTTTGTCCTGTCTCCTTTGATGTATTCTTCTCATAGTTGAGCTATACATGTAGCGTTATTTTTATATTCTATTATTGGAATATATCTTTTCAGAGGAAGACCGCATGTCTCCATTATGAGTTGAGCTATTGATCTCAACCAAATACATTCTAGACTAGCTTCATGAATAGCCATTATTTCTGCATTATTTGAAGAAGTAACTTTCATATTTTCTTTTATTGAACGACATGATATTGTTGTGTACATGTAAATAAATAACTTGTTTGCAATCGGGAGTACGACAATAACGTGCCCAATCTCCTTTCATGTCATATCAATGAAAAATATTATTTCTTTCCTTGGAAGTATTATTTTGAGAAACTCTATTATTCTCATATTTATTTTCATGGTGATGATAATTATTTTGTCTGCCACCATACCCTCATTTGAGTCCTGACCATGACCACAACCACAACTACGATAATTATTTTGTCTTATTTCAGACTGCTTAAACCTTGCTACAATATTCACTTCAGGGAATGGATTAGACCTAATGGGGCGGGCTTCATAATTTCTCATCAGCAAAGTATTATTTTGCTCAACCACAAGTAGGCATGTAATTAGTGGTGGCATGTCATGACCCAAGCCTAGGACCTAGACGTAACATGACGAATGGAGAACCCAAAGAAACCCTAAACAAGCCTTTTAGCATATCATACACACGTCCTTGATCACGAAAGCAATAAAATACAACAAGAGATAATATATAGGGACAAATGGGGCTAAGGGAGAATTCCCATACCATATACATCAAGAGTCAAGAAAGAGTTAAAGCTCAAAGTATAATACAAATATTTCTAACAGTATGTCTAAAACTTAGATACTTAGCGGGGCCAAGACAAGCTACCAGGCTCACCCTCATAGTTAATATTTACATAAAAGAAAGATAATCTTAGAACATAGCATGAGATCATAAGCGTCATCCCAGAAATGGAGGACTCATCAAAGAGCTTGAGAGATATCGTACTAGCCACATGGAGGATGATGATCAAGTGGGGCTCCGGTTCCTACATGGTGACATCATGTATGCATAGAGTGTGTGTTAGTACATTTGAATGTACTAAGTATGTAGGATGCAATGCAACAAGAGATAAGCAACATAATCAAAATGCACAAGTATAGGCAATGAGTAGCATATAACGATACAACATGTATGTGAGATGGTATATAGTAAATCATGTTTATATAGAACATGATACATGTGTAAGAAGAGACGACTAACATATTGGTGGATCGTTGCACCCTACCACCCTTGGTGATTGAAGTACCAACCTTATCAATTGGTTGGTGGATTGTCGCACCCTACCACCCTTGGTGACCGAGGTATAAAACCCCCAACATGTTATCAAGGTACAAAACACCCGACATGGTTGGTGGATCATCGCACCCTACCACCCTTGGTGACCAAAGTACAAACTCTCCGACATAGTTACCAAGCTACAAACCCGTCGACATGGTTATCAAGGTACAAACCCCTCGACATGATTACCAGCGCAAAACCCCCGAGTATAGCATAGTGACATTCCAACACTATATAGGAGAAAATCATATACATATGTTCATTTCATCATCATATAGTCATTCAACTCAAAAGACATGCATTGGACCTTCAATTCCTTAGGATAACCATAACCGGACATTTTATCAAACATTTAGCGGGTGTGTGGTGCTAGTGTAAATTCATGTAATTTAGGAATGAAATCATATAGGAAAATCCAATGTAAAACTATCAATCGATACTTGGTTTTACCCTGAAGCTATATACATCAAAACCCTTCATGAAATCTCACCATAGATCTTATATTCATAGCACAAAACATAGTAAACAATCGCAATTTCATAAGCCCCAACCTAGTGTGCGGTGAATTTCATAATAAGTAAGACCCTTGAATAAATCAACTTTAAATCATGCAAATTTGAGAAAAAGGAAGCTTAGGCATCATGTGTAAAAGGACCCCGTGAAAGAAATCGACATATCTTAGCTTCGGAGAATAGCTTGATGAAGATTAGAGATGGAGACTTGAAGTTTGAATGAGAACCTTAGAATCTGGATGAGTTTTGAGACTTGAAATTTGGAGATGAAATATTATCTAAGTGTTTTAAAGAGTATTTGGGGATGTCTTGAATGATGTGAGGATGAAATAAGGCTAAATATAGGTATTTTCACGTATGAGAACACATAGGCCCAAGACCCAAAAGCCCTTGACCGAGATAAAATCATTGGCAATAAAATACACATGTCCACGTCTTGTACACGATGCAGACCTGTGGCGGAGGCAAAATTAACACATATCCTGGATAGCTGCATGTATTAGGAGTAGTTTGTAATATTGATTTGTGTTATGGTCTCAAATAAATTTTGGGTGCTAAACAGAATTTTTGGAGTTAGTTGTAGTGTATTTGGTTTTCTTCTTTCTGATTGTGTTAGATTTATGCCAGAACTATTATGTACTCTCGGTTTTGAGCACATAAAAGGATGTTCAGATTGGGCCAAGTTATCACTTCATGAGGATAGCAGGCTTTTCACATTTATGATATCTCAAGGCAGTTCAATGTGTTGCAATCTCAAGTTTTGGGGCATATTTATAAGGAAGGAACCTACAATTGATTTTTGTAAGATTATTTCTTCGAATTGTTAAATTATGAGCACAATTCCAAACTATAAAATTATGTTAATATGTTGATTGGTTTAGCAGAAATTGTATACCTTCAATAATAGCCAAACCATTGGTTATAAAATAAAACTCTCAAATAAAATATAATATGAGATGATTTTACTTAAGATATAGCAAAATATATAAGCATCAAGCCATAAGATTTCTCCATACCATTAATTCAAGGAGAGCAATTTCCATTAATTCAAGGTCAACAATTTGCAATGATCCTTTGGGTCATTCTGCTTATACAACTTCATTTTTATAGTATTTCTATAGCAACTCAAAGTTATTTATGACCTACTGGCCCTAGCAGCTTAATTGTATGGTCGTTCGTTTGGATGTTGTGTAGTTTTAATGTTTTGGAAGGTCTTATACCTTGAAAAGTTGATTTCAGTATAAAATATGGGTAAATGACCTAAGAACAAAATTATGATAATTTTTTCAACTCTTAAATGGCCAAACTAGGCTTCTTGGTCGACTAGCATATCAAGGCTATTGGTTTGAGTTTGTACCATATTTAGCATTTTAGTCTTTGAAATTAGCCACTGGATGACTTTAGTGAGCATTCTTGGAAAACATGCCCAAATAAAAATCCTAACTGTGTGCTTAGCTCCAAATTATTAATTTTGGTCTGGAATAATTTTTCATTCGTCTCTCAAAACTTTTGATCATTTCGAGCATATCGATAGAATTTGAATAAAAATGACCTTAGGAGTGGGACCCACATTCAGTCGTAACAACCCCGTATAGAAATTTTTACTCTGCCATTGAGTTTGAAATATTGTATTTGTAAGGATAGCATCATTTTTTTGCATGCATGAGGTTCCGAATAAATTTTTAGTATCCCATAAAAAATTGTAAATTTGAAAAACTAGCCTTTTCAACTGATATTTAGTGCCAGTGGAGACCTAACCTATTTGCCATGATCGTGGAGGTTAGGCCACCTAGGCCTTCACGATCATGAGAGCTTATTGGAAATCATGGAGGTCTGGTTAGTTGATCTTTGCGAATGTGGGGGACCATCCATGATCACGGTGGTCATTTTTTCTATGCTCCAAGATCGCGGAGCACTGTTCACCGTGATCGCAGTGAACAAAAGTGACCTTTATTTATATGAAATTTTCATCATCCTGATAAATTGGTCATTCTAGAGTCAAATTGTGCAATTCGAAGGTCTAACTTCAAGGAAATATCAAGAGAAATTCATTGGTAAGTTCGTAAACTTGATTAGAAGCTCCTTTGAGGTAAAAATGTGATTTTAGTTGCTGGTTTTGTGATTTGCTTGTAATCGTTAGGACTTGCTTTTTTTTTTTTAATCATTATAGACACATTGTTTTAGATATTCAAGAGCCTAATTTGTGGTTAATGTTTTGAGGATCATCGTGGGGTGGTTGGATTTAGCATTTGGAGGTCTATTTTGGACAATTTGCTACCCGAAGCTACTATCCCCTCTTCTTGTTTTAGCTTAAATTATGGAATTCCATTGCATACACTTTTTTCTGACCACAAATTGAGTTTCTAATTGTTAGTTGAACTTAGTGTGCTATTTTGGACTAATTGTTAGGATCAATTTTGAAATTTCGAGCACGAGTCCAACATTTTCTTTTTACACCCTCGAAATTGGTCTATCTCATAAAATTGTGAATTTAGTGTCTAAACGACTGTAATGATATTGTCATTCTATTTTTGCTAGTGTCGCAACATTTAAGGTCCATCCAAAAAGGAAAAGATCTGGCTACGTGACTTGGAGCACAGAGGTTCAGTCTACAAGTAGGCTATGACTTTCCGTTCCTTAGATTGAACCAGATTGTGCAAAAACATGTTGTAATAGATGGGATTTTAGGGTTGGGTTGCTTATTTACTATCACGATCAAAAATCTGGGTGTGATAGAACCTACCTAGTCCACCAAGGAAAGTCATCCCAAGCCCTAAACACCTCAACATAATGAAAAAAGAGAGAGATAAACAGTCTATATAGGATAGATAGGCATAGGAAATCAAAACTACAATCCTCCCAGAACTGGTCTCACATGTAAAATCCTCTAAAAACATAGACTATTCAAATGAAATACAAATCTCAATGTCTACTCCTCAAATAGAACAAAACATAAAGGCAATATCTCTCAAAGGCTTCCGAAAGCACAAGCAACTACATATCAGTAAATCTAAAGCTCGATCCTGTATATCATAAAGCTAGTAAGGAGAACCGAGCTCACAACTTACAAAAATGTAGCAACGGGTAAGCACCAAACAATAGGGTACTCAGAAAATGGAAATTAACCTAAGTAATGTCATGAATCTAGCCTAGGGCCTAGATGTGACATTGTGAATGGTGAACCCGAAGGAACCCCAAACAAGCCTCTTAGTATATCAATTACACATTCTTGGTCGTGGAATAAAAATAACAACAACAATAAATATAAATGAGGACAAAAAGGCTAAGGAAAATCTTTGATAGCATAAAATGTATAAGAGTCAAAGCTCAAAATACAAATACATTAATTGTTCCAACAATACCTCTAAACATAGATTGGGGGGGAGCCAAGACACTTTCCGGGCTCATAGTGTCAAAGATCAACATAAGGAAATAAGAAAGCAAGAGTTGCATAGATAACGTCCCTGAAATTGAGGACTCACCGAAAGCTTATATTCAGAATGCCAAATCTAGCCACGTGGAGGATGATTGTGAGGAGCTTCGGTTCCTACATGGTAACATCATGTAGGCATAAAGTATGCATTAGTACGTTTGAATATACTAAATATGTAGGATGCAATGCGACAAGACTTAGGCCACTTAGTCAAAATGCATATACATAGGAAATGGCTAAGTATAATAACAATATGACATGCATGATCATGCTTTAGTAAGACATGCTTGTGAGACATATACTTAAGAATATAGATTACATGTGTAGGAAGAGACCATCATCGTAGACCAAGCAAGCTAGTACTTGGAACCCAAGGGATATCACCCCCTTGGAAGGTGATTGAGCTAAATACCCCTCAATCGGTAGATAGGCATAGCACACCCCATCAAAGTGGCCAAGGTATATACCCCTCAACATAAAAGATGGTCATAGCATCCCCCATCAAAGTGGTCAAAGTATATACCCCTCAACATGGTAGATGGGCATAGCACCCCACATTAATGTGGCCAAGGTATATACCCTTCAACATGGTAGATGGGCATAGCACTGTAACACCCCGCACCTTACACTACACTACTAGTACAATTCAAATGAAAAATGACATGATTTGGTTAAACTAGTGTAAGTTTTCAAAAGTGTTTGAATCTCGCATTAATGGGCTATATGTGCATCTAGCGCTTAAAAGGGTCGAGCGTATACTTGTTTTGTGTCGAAATGAGGATATTATGGACTTAAAATGAATCAAAAGAATTGAGGTGCTTGTAGGACTTGGAAGCAAGAAGGTGAGTCAGCTACTCGCTTAGCTCAAAATTGCTAACTAAACGGAGGTGAGACCCAGCATCGACATTGTCCAAGTTCGATTATGAATAAAGTCTGTGTTAATGATGTAACTTTGACCCATGTTTTAGCATCATCAATGGACTATATGTTAAGCCCAATAGTGGTATTAAAAACGGCACAAATACTATACAAAATACTTAGCGAATTGGGCCCAAACCAAGAAGAACAAATCTGAAAAAAAGTTGGCAGCCCAAGTCCAATTAAGTTGGTGCTCCAAAAGGCCCAAGTGAAATGTCCAAGGAGTTGCATCACCTACTTGGAGAAATAAGGCTGATAATAACTTAGTAGTTCGGACTAATTACACCATATAAAGGGGTTAAAGAAGCTCTCAAAATACATTCTCAACTTGAACATCAAAAAAATCAGACTGCTTTCTCTATTTGCTCTCAACTTTTCTTAACCTTGTGAAGCTGCCAAATGACTTCTTTAGGTTTTTTAAGGAACCTCTAAACCTTGAAGACAAATATAAGTACTTATGGTTGTGTCTTTAGTAGATTTGTATCATGAGAAACAAGAGATAGATGCTAGCTGCGCTGCTGAAATTCGTTGGACAGATTCTGTGCAGAAAGTTGTTGCACCTTTTCCTTTTTGTTTTGGTGATCTCTCTATGGTTTTTAAGTTGTATAATGAAGAGAATTGGTGTTATTGACATGGTATGAGTTATATACATTATACTAAGGTTGCTACCCTGGTTTTACTATAAAAAATAAGAAGTATTTGTTGGTATGATTGTGCTGGAATTTCTAGACAGATTGTGTATTTGGGATTCTTGTGTACTTTTCTTGTTAATTCAGAGGGTTTTATCTTGTTGTCTAGCTTTGTAATATATTAGTACTTAGTTATAAAACAAATAATGGTTTTACAATAGTATAAAAAGGCTGGTTAACTACTATTACAGTCCACCAAAGCGAGTCATTATACGATATCGCAATTATGTGCTTCGTATGAACTTGTGGACTATTGGAGAGAAAGTTGTTGCTTCATGTCCTTAATAACTGATTTGTGACTGTTCATAGACTGGTTTATAGCTGGATGAATGTGTAAATGTTGCTTGAACCGTTTGGTTAAAGTTGGAATAGGTTTGGGGTTGTCGACGTCGAAATGTAGCGAAAGAAAAGTAATGTTATGCTGCCCGTTTTTAGATTGCATGGGATTGTGATATGTTGTGTTTTATGGGCTGTTATAAGGTTGGTATGGCATTATAACAGTCTGCACATGATGTGTATAAGTGAATGTGCACTAAAGAATACGGTTAGAGTCAAAATGGTTAAAAGAATACGCTATGGTTCATGATTGTCCGCTTGCTGCCCGTGTATTGTTTTGTTATGTAATTAGGCTATCAAAGTGTGTTGCTAATGCTAGTTTATCATCTACTATATTGTAGATAAGTATTTGAAGGAAGGGAAGGTTATTTAGGGTTAGTAACGAGGTCATCCAATGAAGTTTGTAAGGTTATTTGATTTTGTATCATTTGGCATGAAACATAGATACTACCTTGGTATATAAAGGTATTTACCAACTCCAACATAACTATTAACTACGTCTCCATCCTTTGACATGTTCATATGATTCTATATATAGTTTTTTTCAAATCTGGTTACATAAGTGAATACCAAGATACATGGTTTCTTGTTGCCAAATAAAGTTCACAAGTTGTACTATTTCATATGCACTTCATTATTTATCCAACATACTCTTTTACTTGTCATATTGTCTTATATAAATATCCACTTGTCACATGTTACATATACAGTTTTACAGCTCCAATATTATAGCCACCAAAAGAACAATCTCAAAGGTAATGGAAAGATAAGATATGCAGTTCTGGTAGGTGGTAGCCCCGAGGGGTTG
>JAABOM020084054.1:0-30877 GCA_011800125.2 Solanum clarkiae | reverse complement strand
TCATCATAAGAAAATACGGAAAAATCTTTCCAAAGTGAGAGAAGGAGGGAAGGCGCGCTACAACTAACATAACAGCCGGTCCAAAACAGGCCTATAGAGTATAGCCAAGTGGTAAGGCATCGGTTATTGGTACCGGCATGCAAAGGTTCAAATCCTTTTACTCCAGATTATGAACACCCGATCGGATCTGTCAAGAACGAGCTGACAGCTACAGGGGAAGCAGCTGACTGCAGTCCCTGAGCCTGCAAGCCAAAAGTTTGACTTTCACCCACCTTTAGAAGAGAGAGAAGGGAAAGACAGATGGCAGAAAGAAATCCTTCCAACCACGGAATTGAACACAAGACTGACTTCGGCCATGTTCTTTTATCAATCTCCTGGCCCTTGCTTAACTCCTTGTTCCGTAAACTCCGGCAAAACCACCTACCGATGCCATCGTGTAGGATCTGAGAAATACAGTCCAACTATTGACTTGTATAGTTGCTGGCCAAGGTCAAAGACAAGAAGGCCCAATTATAGGTGCAGGTAGTGTGAATAGGGCAGCTAGCACGAGGATATGTGACTTTCTTAATATGGACCTTTTATCCTTCACCGGTCAGATCCTAATGAAGATCCACAAGACTTTGCTGACTATATTCAACACACTTTAGATGTTATGCATGTGAGTGGTGCAAAAATTGTTGAGCTAGTGACATATAGATTGAAGGGTGCGGCTATATTGTGGTATGAAGCGTGGAAACAATCCAAGGATATAGGTGCACCTCCAACTACTTGGAAGGAGTTCAAAGAGGCATTTCTTGACCATTACCTGCCATTAGAAATTCGAGAGTCCCATGCAGATCAGTTCATGAATCTCCACCAAGGGAATGTGAGTGTGAGGAGGTATAACCTTCAATTTATTTCCCCGGCCAGGTATGCTCCTAATGTAGTTGCTGCTATGGAAGATAAAGTTCATCGATATGTGGATAGGGTGGATCCATATCTAGTTAGAGATTATACTATTTCTTCTTTGAATAAAGACATGCATATAGCAAGGATGCAAGCTTTTGCACAGAAACTGAGGATCAGAGGCAAAGGAGAAGGACACAACAAATAGAAAGGGGGCAGTCCAAGAGGGCCAGATCTACGAGGAAGTTTACATCACCTCAAGGTGAGGCTAGGCCTTAGTTTTCTAATAGACTTAAGACATCATCCTCTTAGTCTGTAGTCAGTGCTCCACTACAACTCCAACGGTCTAAAAGTAATCGGTTATATCAATGAAGTAAAGGACAAGGTGCATGGACAACATGATATTCGGCAAGCCAGCAAATGACTCCTAGGTAGCCTTACAAACAATATGGGAGAAGTCATTTAGGTATATGTCATGTTTGGACAGATGCTTGTTATTGGCGCAGTATGTCGGGGTATATGATGAGAGATTGCTTGAGGAGACGCATGGATGATAATGAACAACATATTGGGTGAGCTGTTGCATCATCTTCATCAGTTCCTCCATTAGGTATGGGTCGGCAAGTACCTTCAGGTTGTGGTAGAGGTGTTAGAGGGGTATCTAGTTCAAGTGGAGTCCAAAATCACATTTATGTTCTGGGAAGTTGACAAAAATTGGAAGCTTAACCCGATGTGGTCACAGGTATATTATCCTACTTTACACATAATGTATATCCGTTAATTGAACTTGGTTAGATACTATCATACATCACTACACTTGTTTCTGGGAATCTAAGAGAACACCTAAATTATTGAAGACACCATTTGAAGTGTCTACACCAACTGGTGAATCTATTATGGCTAGAAGGGTTTATTATGACAGTATATTAACTATTTGTGACCATGACACATTGGTTGACATTATTGAGCTAGATATGGTGTAATTTTATGTTATAATAGGTATGGATTTGTTAGCCTCTTGTTATGCCACCATGGATTGCCGAACTACGAGAATGTACTTCCACTTTCCGAATGAGGTAGTTCTTGAATGGGAAGGCAATGTTGGGGCACCAAAAGGTAAGTTTATCTCATATTTTAAGGCAATGAAGATTCTATCCAAGGGATATATATGTCATTTAGAGTGAGAGATATGGAGGAAGAATTACCAACTCTTCAATCAGTTACAATAGTGAAAGAATTTGTTGATGTGTTCCCTGAAGATCTTCCAGGTTCACCTCCGTAATGAGAAGTAGATTTTGATATTGACTTACTTCGAGGCACTCATCCTATTTCCATCCCTCCATATAGAATGGCCCCGGAGAATTACGTGAATTAATAGAGTAGTAAAAGGACACATTGTAGAAGGGTTTTATAAGACCTAGTGTGTCCCCTTGGGGTGCACCAGCGTTATTTGTATGTCAAAAGGGTAGTACCTTGAGAATGTGTATCAACTACTGACAATTGAATAGGGTGTCAATTAAGAACTAATACTCTTTCTCCATGATTGATGATTTATTTGATCAGTTATAGTGTGATAAATGCTTTTCAAAAATTTATTTGAGATCAGGTTATCACCAAGTGAGGGTGAAGGAGATAGATATACCCAAGATAGCTTTCAGGACACGTTATGGTTACTTTGAATTTCTACTTTTTTGTCATTTGGGCTAACAGATGCACTAGCGGTTTTTATGGATTTAATGAACAGGATATTCAAGCCATTCTTGGATGTATTTGTGATACTATTTATAGATGATATTTTGGTGTATTCAAAACCAAAAAAGGACTAGGCAAATCACTTATAACAGATGTTACAAGTTCTTTATGATCAGCAGTTGTATGCTAAGTTTTATAAATTTGAACTTTTGTTAAAATTAGTGGCATTCTTGGGTCATATTGTATCTGATGAAGGAATAAAGGTTGATTCATAAAAGATAGAGGTTGTGAAAGATTGGATGATGTCAACAACACCCACAAAAGATTGAAGCTACTTAGGGTTCGCAGGTTATTACAAAAGGTTTATTGAGGGTTTTTATCCTATTTCTGTACCTCTAACAAAGTCAACACATAAGATAACTAAGTTCCAATGGAATGATGCATGTGAAAGGAGCTTCCAAGAGTTGAAAAGCAGCTAACTTCTGCACCTGTGCTAGTGCTTCCAGAAGACACAGAGTGGTATGTGGTGTATTATGATTCTTAAGTGGTTGGTTTTGGGTGTGTACTGACACAACATAGTAGGATAATTTCTTATACTTCGAAACAACTATGACCACATGAGAGAAACTACCCAACATATGACCTTGAGCTAGCAGCAGTTGTGTTGGCTCTGAAAAATATGGTGCTATTATTTGTAGGGGTTCAAATTGATATATATACTAATCATAAGAGTTTGCAGTACATTTTTAAGATAAAAGACCTAAATTTAAGGCAGCAAAGATGGCTAAAGCTAATAAAGGATTATGATGTTGATATACTATACCATCCAGGGAAGGTAAATGTGGTAGTCAATGCTCTTAGTCATAATGCAATCGTGAATATTCGTGACCAGACCATGGGAAGTCAGGGAATGGCTAAGGATCAACGTCAGCTATCCAGTTTGGGAGTTTACCTTCTTAAAACTCCAAAGGAACGGATTGTTGTGCATAATGCTGCGGAGTCTTCATTAGTAAAGTAGGTGAAATAAAAGTAGTTCGAGGATCCTCTTCTACGATAGCTTAAGGAAATGGTAGGTCATGGTATGATCAAGAGATTTGAACTTACACAAAATAGAGTACTTTATTGCCCAAATTGTCTATATATGCCTGATATTAATGGACTAAGAAGGAGGATAATGGAAGAAACTCATTATTCAAGATATTCTATCCATCCGGGATCAACTAAGATGTGTCATAATCTGAAAGGAATGTTTTTGTTGAGAGGTATGGATAAAGACCTTGTAGAATTTGTGACTCAATGTCTGAATTCCCAACAGGTCAAATAGAGCACCAAAATGGGGAGGATGTATGAAATGTATGGAGCTTCCAACATGGAAGTGGGATATGATTAATACGGATTTTGTTACTAGGTTGCCTCGCTCATTTTGGAAGTTTGACTCCATATGGGTAATAGTTGATCAATCACAAAGTCAGCGCACTTCTTGTCAGTTAAAAGTCATTATATGGCTGGAGAGTATGTAAAATAATACCTCAAAGAGATAGTTAGGCTATATGGGGTCCCAATCTCCATTATATCTGATCGAGGAGCTCAATTCACTACAAAGTTTTGGAAATCCCTCCAAAGGTGTTTAGGAACACAAGTGAATTTGAGTATAGCTTTCCACCCTTAGAAAGACGGTCAAGCAGAATGCACCATTCAGACACTTAAAGATATGTTGTGGGTCTGTTCATTGGACTTCAAGGGTAGTTGGGTGGACCATTTACCACTTATTTAATTTTCCAATAATAATAGGTACCATTCAAGCATCAAAATAGCAACTTATGAAGCTTTATATGGAAGCAAATGTGGGTTGCCAATCGGATGGTTTGAAGTGGGTGAAACAACCTTGCATGGGAAAGATCTAATACAACAAGACATGGAAAAATTTAGGATAATACAGTAGCGGCTAGAAACATCCCAAAGTCATCACAAATCATATGCGGATACTAGGAGGATAGGACTGGAATTCTCAGTAGCGTATTGGATATTCATAAAAGTGTCTCAAATGAAAGGTGTAATGAGATTTGGTATGAAAGGAAAGTTGAGCCTACATTACATAGAGCCATATAAAATTATTAAGAGGTTCGGGCAGGTTACATATGAGTTAGAGCTACCCTAAGAGCATTCGATGGTTCATCCAGTTTTTCATGTCTCAATGCTTCGAAAATGCATAGGTGACCCATCCTATATCACTCCTATTGAAGATGTGCAAGTTACTGATGATATTACCTATGAAGAGGTATCTACTGCTACTCTAGATTGTCAAGTTAAGAA
The DNA here is from genome assembly GCA_011800125.2 of Solanum clarkiae. Taxonomy (NCBI): domain Eukaryota; kingdom Viridiplantae; phylum Streptophyta; class Magnoliopsida; order Solanales; family Solanaceae; genus Solanum; species Solanum clarkiae. The sequence goes on along the minus strand of JAABOM020084054.1, from coordinate 25,987 downwards.
GCTAAGGAATAAACAAATATCTTTAGTAAAAATACTTTGGAGGAACTATCTAGCAAAAGAGATAACATGGTAGGCTAACAAAGCAATAAGATCTAAGTATCCTTATTTATTTGAACCTTAGGAGGAAGTGAAATATGCAGAATTTGTGCATTAATAGGAACTTGTGTTTGAGTACTTGTTATGTTGTCAAAAGTTTGTTTAAGTACAGTCTTCAACTTGGTTAAGCTATTTAATTATGCTAACAATCAGGGACGAATATTCCTTAGTGAGGAGGATGTAACTCCCCATATCTTACATATACTAGTCCAATGCATATGCAACATGATATTCATTGGTCAAATCAGCACCCATTTTTCAAAATGCTTGAACTTCATATCAGAGGCCCCTTTTAAAAGGACTAAAAACAACTCCCTTTAGCCATTTCAACTTGGAGAAAAAATCATCTTTTCTAGGTTCATTTTTGTTCTCTTTAAACATATACAAAGCAGCCCTCACAACCTAACAAGGATTCTTATAGAAGCCCTAGACCTTGAATTTAAATGTAAGTAAATACATTTGTGTGTTTAGTATAGTTTTTCATGAAAAAACAAGAGGAATAGACTTGTTATTCTTGTGCTGAAATTTTAGAAAACATGTGTTTCAAAGATTATTGTACAACTTTCTTGTTTATTTGGAAGCTTTTCCTTCTTGATTGGCTGGATTATGAAGTAAGGTTTATGTTGTACCAAGTTTAAGTTCTATAATGATACTTAAAGATCTGCACTATTCTGTTCTATGTAAATAATTGAGTTTTAGTGTGTTATCCTAAATAGTTATTAGTATAAATTGTCGGTTGATTGATTGAGGAAAATGGTCTCACGTCCTCCACCTATTTTGAGAACTATCTTGGGACTGTTTAAGGACTGATTTTATGCGTAAATATGGTGGAGGAAGTTTGGTTAAAGTTTGAATAGGTTTGGGATTGTTGAAGTCGAAATGTAGCGATGGGACGTAATGTTACGCTGCCTACTTGTATATTGTGTGGAATTGTTATTTGTTGTGCTTTGTGGACTATTATGAGACTGTTGTAACACTAAAACAAGCTTGATATGATATGTATATGAGAATGTGCATTAGAAAATATGATTAGAGGCGGAAAGGTTGAAAGAATGCGCTTCGGTTGATAATTACATGCTTTCTGCCCGTGTGCTGTTTTTTTAATAGGATTGGTCTGCCTAGATGTGTTTATTAGCTTCTAATGCTAGTTTTACAACTTACTCTATTGTAGATAAATATTTAAAGGAAAGGAAGATTATTTTGAGGTAATAGTGAGGTGGTGTAACGAGGTACGTAAGGCTACTTGATTTCGTATTACTTGGCATGAATCTAGATTCTTCGTTGGTACATAGAGTCACTTACAAATTCTGACATAAAAAATAACCATTTCTCCACTTTTTCACATGTTCATATGTTCTCATACACAACCATTTTCAGATCTACTTGCATACTTGGATACCAAGATACATGGGTTTTGTTGCTAAATAAAGTTTATGAGTTGTTTCATCTCTTACACATTTCATTATTTGTGTAACCTACTCTTTTCATTGTGGTGTTAACTTATATAGTTATTTGCATATCACATGTCATATCTATTATCCTACAGCTCTAATATTATGACCACTAAAAGAATTATCTCAAAAGTAATTGAAAGATAAAGTAAGTTGCTTATTGATGGTTGGTATCCTAGGAGTGGAAGAATCACCTAGGATTGGTTGATCCCATATTATGAGGGGTATCCCAGGGGTTAAAGAAAATTATAGCGTGGGTCGATCCTAATATTGATTTAATGTTTTTCATAGATTATACAGTAAAGAAAGGTAAAGTAATAAAAAGGACATAAAGTACATGATTCCATAATATGACTACAGGTAGTTTCTTATCCTTACACCAGTGCATGATTTTATTTGAGTTCTTACTTTGTATACAGTGCTTCCTGACTTAAATATTCAGTACATCATCTCGTACTGACATTCTTTATGGGGTACCTGCATTCCAAGCTGTGGGTACAAGCACTAGTAGATCTCCAGTAGGAATACAAGATGTCCAGTTGTTGTTACTGAGCTCCATATTAGTTTGGGGCTTTGTGTGTATAAAGATTATATATTTGTATTGCATAGTTAAATCATGAGGTGAGGCCTATCCCGACCCTTAACAGATGTTGTTCCTTATCTAGAGTCTTTGTAGACGATGTAAAGTAAAGTGTGGTCATGTCTCGTACTTTAGACATTGTGGCTCTAATGCCCTAGTCATATACATTTCCCTTTGGCTTGTTATTATTGTTTACTTTCTTGAATGCATGCTGAATTTGGAAACCCCTTATAACGTTCATAGAAAGTGCATGATTTTATGTTGGTTTTCCCGAGACTTATCGGCAACGGGTGCCAGTCCACCTTAATGGGTCTTTGGGCATGACAATTCCATTTAACCCTATTTTATAATGATGTATAGAGACTTGAGGGAAGTGTATTAGTGGGGTGGTATAAGAAGGACATTTCCAAGTTCAAATCCGTATGTTACAATTGCCAACCAGTGAAAGTTGAACATCAAAGAATATCTCTAGCCCAAGATATAGAGATTCCCACTTGCAAGTGGGAAGAGATCAACATGGATTTTGTGATTGGGATGCCTAAGAGTAGGATAAATTTTGACTCTATTTGGGTTATCTTGGATAGAATAACAAAGTCGGCTCACTTCTTACCTATCAAAACAACTTATGGTGCCAAAGATTATACTAAGTTGTACATTCTTGAGTAGGTTAGACTGTAGGGGCTGCCCTTGTCTATTATTTTGGATCTCGCTTCTTAATTCACTTATCAATTTTGCAGGTCCTTCCAAAGAGGTCTTGGTACCAAGGTTAAGCTTAGCACGACTTTTTATCTTCAAATAGATAGTCAAGCTGAGAGGACTATCAAAACTCTGGAGGATATTCTTAGGGTTTGTGTTTGGAGTTTAAGAGTAGTTAGGATGAATATCTTCTACTCATTGAGTTTGCTTACGACAATAGCTTCCACTAAAACATTGGTATGGCTCCTTTTGAAGCTTTATATGTTAGACATTATAGATCCCTGATTGGGTGGTTTGAAGTGGGGGAGATGTCTTTGCTTGGTCCATATATTGTCATGGATGCCTCGAAGAAGATGAGGTTTATCAGGGAGAGATTGAAAACAGCTCAATATAGACAAAAGTCCTATTCCGGTGTATGAGAAGAGATCTTCAGTTTGAGGTTGGTAATTGGTTTTATTTGAAAGTATCACCCACGAAGGGTGTGGTCTGGTTTGACAAAAAGGGAAAGTTGAGCTCAAGGTTTGTAGGTCCTTATAAAGTTTTGAGAATAGTAGGTAAGATTGCTTATGAGTTGGAGTTACCTATAGAGATGAACATAGTTCATCCGATTTTCCATGTGTCCATATTGAGAAAGTGTAGGGGTGATCTAAGTGCCATAGTGCCCTTGGATGTTATGGATATTATAGGAGATAATTTTACCTATGAGGAGTTCCCAATGAAGATTTTGGATAGACAAGTCAGGAGGTTGAGAAACAAGGATGTATCTTCCGTCAAGGTCCTTTGGAGGAACCAACAAGTTGAAAGTGTCACATGGGAAGCTGAGGTGGACATGAGAAACCTATATACATATCTCTTCCTTTATAGTCAAGCTGAAGGTACTAATGTAAGTCCCCTGTTTTATTTCAAGTCTTAAGTTTCAGCCCTCACGTCATGTTACATGCATTTATGTTCGTAGAAGCAAGTTTATGATGATTATTGCATTCATGTTGAGAGTTTTTGAAAATGATATTTGAATGCATTTGTTGAATTCATGTCGAGCTAAAATATTCATGATTACTTCTCTTATGCATGTTTCTTTGACACTCGGGGATGAATGTTCCCATGGGAAAGATATTGAAACGCCCCAAAAATGTTCTTTGGAATGCCCATAATCGTAATTTTCATATATCTCAAAATCCATGCATGATATTGAGAATCCAGCTTCATATTCTTGATCAAGGGGAAAAATTGAGTGGGAAGTGTATATTACCCAGATTTCAAAGGACCCATATCGAAAATTGATTTTCTCTATTTTTCGAAAACAATAGCTATACACGATGGCTCAGTGATGTGCACCCATCGTGGAGCAGTGTTAGTTCTTCCTTAATATTCTGTGTTGCCCAAAAGGAATTGGGTCCATGTCCCCAATGCTCATTTACACATGAAATATCACATACTTAGCCATTTTGCAACTCTATATTACTCAAGAACCTTCTCTAAAACCTCTCCAACACTTTATCAAAATTCCCACTAAAATTTCAAGGATTTCGAGCCTAACTTTCAAACTCAAAGATTCTCTTGAAGCTCCAAGTTCTCTTCAAGCTCATCTCAAGAAAACCAAAGTTTGAGGTATGTGGGTTTCATCCTTTGGGTACTTTCACCCATAGAGCTCAATCTTCCTTTTTTGAAAATTTGTATGGTTGCTAGTTGTGTTACTTATGGTATCTCTTATTATGAAATATGAGCATGAATTAGGTTGGGGTTTTATCAAATATTGTTGATTATGCATGAAAATCTATTTTAAGCTTATACTATGAGTTGATCTTTGTCTATTGAGACTATGCATGATTTGAGCTATGAAAACTATGAACTATGATGAAATTTTGAGATAAATTTCATGATACCCAATTTGGGGTTTTACTATAATGTTTGTGGATTTATTTTTAATTGATTTACCTATCTTGTTATACTCTTTAATTACAAGATTTTGAATAAGCATCATATTCCCACCAAGTGTTTGATGAAATGATAAGTCAAGAATTCTCAAGTTATTTTTATGTTTTACAAGTCAAGTGACTTCATGATGACTATGGGCTTACAAGCATGTATTAAATTCATGAAATTATCTATGATTGTGCAAGTACCAAGCTAAGCCCTATTTCAAAATTTTTCCCTATTGTGATCCATTCATATTAAAGCAAGGATTCATGTATTATTATTATTACTCTCATGTTTTCAAGTTAGGCTCACCGTTAAAGGTCAGGTATGCTAAGAGCTACTCATTTCATGTTTCTTACAATTTATTCAAGTATAATTATTTCAAATATTCCATAGGATTAGACTTAGCACCGATGGATCGGATGTCGGTATGGACTATCTTCAAGGGTCCATACTCCTTTCCTCAAACTATGTGCCAATATAGGATTATGCTTTAACTTTGCTATACAAGTAGACCCATTTAGTTCACTTTATCATGAAATCCACCCCGAAATGGGACAGAAGGGGGGTTACTTCTCCAAAATGGGACGGGCTCCCGTAAGGTGAAGTACGGTTTACATTGGCAAGTAGACCACCTCTTCAACAACGAGGGGTAATCATCGAGATTCCAAGTTGTAGCTTTCTTGGTCTTAATTTTGTCGCTCAGGATCTCTTCCCACATATGTATTATGTTCTTTGCAGGTTGAACGATTTACAAGCATATTTTACTTCAAACATTCATCATGTATGCCATATTGAGATCTACTTATCTATTACTTATTACTATGCATTTTTTGACTATATTGGCTTAGGTCATGTTGCATTACATCCTACATAATTAGTACATTCAAAAGTATTAACATATATTTTATGCCTATATAATGTTACCGTGTAGGTATCACAGCACCACTTGATCATCCTCTACGTGGCTAGTACGTAAAGTGATATTTGATGAGTTCTCAAGTCCGAGGACACTATGTTTATTATCATGCTATATTGAGACTTCTTCATATTGAACACTTATTATTATAAGGGTGATCCCGAAAAGTGTCTTGAGCCCCACTCCATTCCATGTTAGAGGTGTTGTTGGAACATTTGATGTACTTATGCTATGAGCTTGCCTCTTAAATGTTTTATGATTATCAAAGACATCCCTTAGTACCACTATCCTTTTTATTTTATCTCTAGTTGTTGTTACTTTTCTTCCACGACCAAGGATGTGTGATTGATAAGCTAAGAGGCTTGTTTGGGATCCTTTAGGTTCCTATTGACCATGTCATGTCTAGGCCCTAGGCTTGGGTCGTGATAGATATCAAAGCATCAGTGCATGTGCGAAAGGTTGTTCTAGTCAAAAGTTGATCTTTCAGAGCTAACCTCACTGATGAAATTCTCATACGATCATGATGTCAAATAAATGTTGACCAAGGCCAACCTTAGGCCACAACTGAAAGGCTAAAACTCCTAATGGAAGAAACTCGCATTAATAGCCACAGGGACTAAGTCAACCATGTATCTACCCTCAAATGATCATTTCAGAGCTGATGGAATCATCAAAATTATATCTTGAGGTTGTGTTTCTAAAGTTTTGACTAAAATCAATCATTCATACAACAATGGCACTCCAAAGAAAGAAAAGGGAAAAAAATCAGACGAGCCACCGGGCAACTAAATTGCCACCATTAGCAAGTCATATATGGCTTATGATAAGTACTTGATATCTTTAAACACTAGAATTTTTTGAGTAGATGAAAATGATAGGAAGAGTCATTACATCACTCATCTTCTCATCCAAAGGAAAAAATAATTTGGATTATTTATAGACTACAAAGTCTTCATTAAATTTCTTTTTCCACCATGCTACAAAATTTCGAAGTCATACCATAAACAACTAGCAAAAATTGTGCAAAAAGATAGAGAAAAGAAGCTTGAGTACTAGAATTCGAATGAAGAAGAAAAAATTGTATTTTAATTTGAATATAAGATAAAGATATATATAAAAGTGATTCAATGAGGGTAAACTTACCAAAGCTTTTTTAACCATTGTTGGCCTTGGTAATTACTCCAAATAAATTATAGTTAAACTCTGTAGTTGATCGGGAGATGACTATTGTCACTACCTAAGCTTAGGGCCTAGATGTGACACTTCGGGTCCCAAACAAGCCTCTTAGCATATCATAAACACATCCAACAACACCTCTACTATGAAGGGCCTAGAAGTGTGGTTGCGAAAGTAAATTAAGATAACAAGTAAGTAATAATAGATCATAAGGGAAGTGGGACTAACGGAGTCTTTCGTAATAGCATAGACATAAGGGAGACAAGCTCATTAATACAAACCAACTCAATATCCAACAACAGCTATACTATGAATAAGGCTGGGGCCAAGATATCTCCCGAACTTACCCTCATAGATAAGTATCCAAAAGTATAAGATAAGGTCTTAATATAAACATGAAAGAAAGAAGATATTGTCCCCAGATATGGGGACTCACCAAAAGCTAACTTCAAACTTGCTAGCCTCATGGAAGGGGAGGATAAATGGGAGCTCCAGTTCCTACCTAGTGATATCACGTAGGAATAGAATGTGTGTTAATACTTGGAATATACTAAGTATGCGGGGTGCAATGTAATAAAAATCATAAGTCATAACAATTAAGATTTTCAATTATAATCATTAGACATAAGCTCAATATGACATGTATAATCAATACTTAGGTTAAACATATATTATAACAATCATACTTGCATAACTTGTTCAACACAATAAAGTGACATGAGTATCTCATTCAAATACCTTTATACTAGAGGGTGAGCAATATAGCTTATGTCATAACCCCTTCTAGTAGTTATTGGTTAGTTTATAAGGGTAGAGGTATAGCATAGGTCATAACCCCTTCATGTAGGCACTAAATAGTGCATAATAATAAGACATACATGAGGGTGAGGTATAAAACTTAGGTTATAACCCCTTCATATAGACATTTTCCTTATACTAAAGGGTGAGGCATATAACTTATTTCATAACCCCTTCTAGTAGGCTTCACAATTCACATGAGAATAAAACATAGCATAAGAGCTCATTAATTCTCCTGTAGATCATAGAAACCTTTCATGAGTTCAACACATTTTTGGGAGCCCATAAATTATCATAAAATACTTGTCTTGCAAATCATGCAATAACCTCTCATAAACATAAGATTTATAGTATGACAAACTTACTCGAACATGGTGGGTATGCATACACATGCTTAAAATCATGCAATTTAGGAGTATAGGACAACAAGGAGTACAATCAATTTATTGTGAAGTTATTTAAATCAACCCACCAACATAGTAGTAAATCCCTCATTTGGGTGTCATGAAATCCATCTCAAAAATTCACCATCATTTACAATTTCATAATTCATATCATGCATAGCCTAAATTGGTATAAATCAACTCATGGAATAAGCTTCAATAGATATTCATGCATATATAATCAATACATGAAAAATGCAATCCCAAATCATGTATATAATGTATAATAAAGTTTACCCATAAAATATCCAACATTAAAATCATGAAATTCGATAAAGAGGGGAGGTCTGGTTTCATGGGTGGAAGGTCCCATGAATGAAACTCACATATCTAAACTTGAGACTTCTTGATGAAAACTTGAGGAAGACTTGGAGTTTGGATTGGGTTCTTGAATTCGGGTGTTTTTGAGATTCTTGAAATTGAATGGGTTATTTGATTAATGTTATTTAGAGGATTTGAGAGGATTTTGTGGGATTTAGAGATGAAAAATGATTAAGGAAGGAGGGGTTCATATTTAAGTGGGCATTGGTTTATTACCCAAACAATTTTGGATGAAACGAGAAAATCAGGAAATTTCTGAACTGGTCTGCACCCTAAGCGCGACCCTGACCAGTCGTAAAGGCCACTATTGCACAAAAGTTCACCCCAGGCACGTTGTGGGGATGGAGCGTAGGAAGACTGTGTAACAACCCAAGCCAAGGGCCTAGATGTGACATGACGCATTGAGAACCCGAAGGGACCCCAACCAAGTCTCTTAACATATCAGTAGACATCATGGTCACAAAAGTAATTAAAAACATAATTAGATTAGAAATATAGGAAAAGGGACTAAAGTAAAACTTTCATAACATAAACATCATGACAAGAGAGTCAAGGACCAATACATAACATGTCCAACAACAACTCTAAAACTTAGATAGGAGCAGGGGCCAAGACAAGAAACCAGGATCATCCTCATAGTCAATACATATATAAAAGAAAGATAGTTTTAGAATAGCATGAGATCATAGACAATGTCTGCGTAAAAAAGGACTTACCAACTAGCTTTTCAAAAATCATGCTAGGCACGTGGAGGAAGGTTCTCAAGTAGGGCTCTAGTTCCTACGTGGTGACATCATGTAGGCATAAAGTATGCGTTAGTATGTTTGAATGTACTAAGAATATAGGATGCAATGTAACAAGAGATAAGTAAAATGATCGAAACGTATAACATAAGTAATGAATAAGCATATAGTAATATGGCATGCATGGAAGATGCTTGAAGTAAATCATTCTTAGATAGAACACAATACATGTGCAAGAAGAGATAATCATTATATAATTCCTAATCCATTAAGGTACCAACCCCTCAATGGTTGGTGGATCTTCTCACCCTACTACCCATGGTGATTGAGATACCAACCACTTAATTGGTTGGTGGAGCGTCTCATTCTACCACCCATGGTGATTGAGGTACTAACCCCTTAACTCGGTTAACAAGGTACAAACCCCTTGACATGGTTATCAGGGTACAAACCCCTCAACATGGTTATCAAGGTACAAACCCCTAGACATGGTTACCTGGGCTCACAACCCCTAGAGTGGGGCATGCTCATTTCCCAACATGATATAGGAGAATATCATATACATACATTCGTTTCATCATTATAAAGTTATTCAACTCATAAGACATGCATCGGACCTTCAATTCCTCAAGAAATCATAACTGGATATTTTATCAAACACTTGGCAGGTGTGTAGTACTAGTGTAAAACCATACAATTTAGGGATGAAATCATGCAAGAAAATTCAGTGTACGACCATCCATTAATACTTGTTAACACCCTCAAATAATATACATCAAAACTCATAATGGGTCTTGGATTCATAGCACAAAACTTGCAAAAACAGTCACAATTAAACTCCAACATAGTTCATAGTCTAATTCATAATAAGTAAGACCCACAAGTAAATCAACTTGAAATTATGCAATTCAGGTAAACAGAGATCTTGGGCACCATGGGTGAAAGAACACAATGGTTGAAACCCACATACCTTATCTTTATAGAATCCTTGATGAAGATTGGGAATGGAGATTTGAAGCTTGAATGAATACCTTAAGATCCGTATTAAGTTTAGGGACACTTGAATTTTGAGAGAAATATTAGCCTAAGGTTTTCGGAGAGTATTGAGGAATGTCTGGTATGATATGAAGGTAAAATATAGCTAAGTATAGTATTTTCACGCATTGGAGGACTTAGACCCAAGACCTAAAATCCCTGGACCAAGATAAAATCACTGGAAACAAAATATACAGGTCCACGTCTGGTCCGCAATGTGGACCTATCGCAGGGGACAGATTTACGCAAGTCCAAGATGGTTGTGTGTCGTGGCACAATCGCGAATTGATTCTGAAAATCAAAATTTTGGGAAAATGAAGTTGCGATTCGTTTGCTCTAAAATCGGGGTAAGACCCATTGCCCACTCAATTTGATCCCCTAGTCAAGAATAGGAATTCGATTTTTTTATATCGCGCACGTGTTTTAAGATATATAGGAATTACGACTCCGAGCACTTCTGAGACACATTTTCAGGCACTTTTTGGGGTCATTTCAATATCTCCCCCTTGGGAACATTCGTCCCCAAATGTCAAATAAACATATATGAGAAGAGTAATCATGAATAAATCAGCCCCAACAAGAATGCAATAACATACTTAAAACTATTTTAAAAAATCTCAACATAAGTGTTAAAATCACCATGAAATTTATCAATATAAACATGAATGTATGCAATGACATGAGGGTTGAACTTAAGACTTGAGCTCATATAGAGGACTTAGAAGTAGTACCTTAGACATGGAAGCGATAAGGATATCACTTTTGCATGTCCGATTAGCCCTCCCATGTAGCACTTTCGACTTGTCGATTCCTCCAAAGGACCTTAATGGAAACCACATCCTTGTTCCTCCACCTGTTCACTTGTCTACCAAAAATATAAACCAGAACCTCTTCACATGTCATGTTGTCTTCAACAACACACGCAACATCAAGAGGCACAATAGCATTAGGGTCTCCCACGCATTTCCTCGACATGGATACATGAAAGACCAGATGAACTAAATCCATCTCACTAGGAAAATTCAAGTGATAAGCTACCTTTCCAATCATCCTCATTACCCTATAAGGACCCATATATCTTGGACTCAACTTGCCCTTCTTACCAAAATGTACCACACCCTTCATGGGTGACACCTTCAGATAGACCCAATCAGCAACTTTAAATTCAAGCTCCATTCTTCTCACATTAGCATAAGACTTTTGGCGACTTTAGGCTGTTTTCAACCTTTCTCTAATCAACCTTACCTTCTCCATATCATCCATAACCATATCCAAACCAAACAAAACCATTTCTCCCACTTCAAACAACCCAACTGGTAATCTACAACGTCTACCATAGAGGGCCCCACCATCAATATGAGCTAGGCTACCCATGGACTCCATACTCAAAGCATCCACCATAATATTAGCCTTACTAGGATGATAATGTCCTCTCATGTCATAGTCCTTAAGAAGTTTCAACCACCTACTTTGTCTCAAGTTGAGATCATTTTGTGTGAACACATATTGGAGACTCTTGTTATCGCTGAACATATCAACATGTACTCCACACAAATAATGACACCAAATTTTCAAAGAAAAAAACACGACGGCATTTTCAAGATCATGAGTATGATAATTCTTTTCATGCACTTTGAGTTGTCTAGAAGCATAGCCTATCACCTTACAATCTTCAATCAACACACAACCAAAACTAATTCGAGAGACATCAAACTACACAACAGACCCTGCTAACCTTTCTGGTAGAGACAAGATAGGAGCGAAGACAAGCTTACCCTTCAAGGTTTGAAAACTCTTTTCACACTCATCAGTCCACACAAATTTGGCTTTCTTTTGAGTCAATTTGTTCATAGGAGAAGCAATAGAAGAGAACCCATTCACAAACCTCCGATAGTAACCCACTTATCCCAAGAAACTTCTAATGTTCGATGGCGCCAATGGTCTAGGCCAATTTCTAATCACATCCGTCTTTTAGGATCAACTTAGTACCATCCCCTGACACCACATGACCTAAACAGGCAACCTCTTTCAACAAAAATTAACACTTCTCATATTTAGCATACGACTTCTCTTCCTTCAATCTTTGTAGCAATACCCTCAAATGAGCCACATGTTCCTCCGCACTATGAGAATAGATCAAAATATCATCAATGAAAACCACCACAAACAAATAAAGGTAGGGTTCAAGGACCTTATTCATAAGATCCATGAAGATTGCTAATTTTGGTCAACCCCAAAAGACATAACCACAAATTCATAATGCCCAAACCTAGTCCAGAAGGCCGTCTTGAGGATGTAACACTCCCTCGACTTCACTTGAGGATACACGGACCGAAGATCAATCTTAGAGAAGTGACTACCTCCTTGCAATTATTCAAACAAATTATCAATCCTTGGAAGAGGATGCATATTCTTTATGGTAATCCTATTGAGTTGTCGGTAGTCTATGCACATTCTAAGGGACCCATCTTTTTTCTTTAGAAACAATACCGGTGCGACCCAAGGTGATTGGCTAGGCCTAATGAAACCCTTCTCCAAGAAATCTCATAATTGCTCCTTCAACTCCTTTAACTTTGTCGGGTTGATACGGTGAAGGGGAATAGAAATAGGTTGAGTATTGGGGAGAAGGTTTGTACCTAATTCTATCTCCCTTTCAGGAGGAACACCAGGAAGGTCATTTGGAATGACATCGAGGAACTTATTAACCACCGGAACCGACTATACGGGGAGGACTTTGGACTCCACATCCCTAACCCTCACAAGATGATGAAGACGTATCTTAGAGATCAACTTATGGGCTTTAATACAAGAGATAAATCTACCCTTGACCACCACATCATAACTCTCCCACTCAAGAAAAGGTTCATTTGGGAATTGAAACTTGACTCTATGGGTTCTGCAATCTATAGAGGCATAGTATGCATGCAACCAATTTATCCCAAGAATGACATCAAAATCAACCATATCCTACTCAACAAGGTCACAAGGGAATATTTTATGCAAGATGCAAGTAGGACAATTTTTATAGACCTTTCTAGCAACAATAGATGCACCAATAGGAGTAGACACCTCATAAGGCTAACACAACAATTCTGGCTCAACATGGAACTTTTTAGCAACAAAAGGGGTAACAACAGAAAGAGTGGCACCCGGATCAATCAACGCATACACATCAAAATCAAAGACTTTTAATATACTAGTGAAGACATCGGAAACCTCCTTAACCCCTTGCCTCCCTTGGAGTCCATAGAACTGATTGTGCCTTGGGGCAACACCTTATTGACCCTCTGTACCCAAAGGAACTGTATTTGCACCTTGTGGATGAATCTCCTTACCCTTGTTGTGTTCATATACATTAGTTTCTTTCAAACATGGGTCCCCATGACTCGTACCTCATTCTGAGCACACATTATTAGGAACTACACCACTAACACCTTAGGCCCTTGGGAATTTATTGGCAAACACCCTATTAGAAGCATGAGAAGACCCTTGGCTTTGATGGAACCGACCACCTTTCGACTTTGGAACATCCCTCAAAATGGGCCTTCTTGGCCTCATTACTCCTCCTCTTCCTCAACTTTTCCTCCTCTATTTGTTCGGCACAGGTCATCAAATGGGACAAATCCATGTCACTAATCAACATAGTGGACCAGCATTCCTCACGCACCAAATCAGATGCACCCATCACAAACTTTTTCATGCTATACCTTGGATCGTTAACTAATTGGGGAGAATTTTTAGAGAGTTGATTGAACTTGAGGGCATACTCCCTCACACTCATAGACCCTTATTTCAAATTCATAAACTCCATCATCTTGGCCTCCCTAAACTCAAGAGGGAAGAACCTATTAAGAAAAGCCACCTTGAAACTCCTCCCAAATCACTATATTATTGATTCCCTTCACCTCCTTCTATAGAGTATACCATATTTGTGCCACTCCTTTGTGTTGGTAGGCCGCCAACTCCGCTTTCTCTTCCTATCTAACACTTATGATAGCCAATACCTTGTAGACCACATCAATGAACTCTTGATGGTCCTCATCTAACTTAGACCCATAGAATTCGGGTTGGTTCATCCTCGTGAAGTATCTCACCTTAGATCCCTAGATAGGAGCATGAGGAGTTTGGACCCCTTGATTGGCTTGATTAGAAATAACTTGTTCAAGCAAAATGAGAACATCCCAGAGCTCTCCATGAACCGATTGCTCCTCGGGATCTAGCATAGCAAATAACTATTATTGGGGGCACTGGAACCTTACCTTAACCTTTATAGCACGACATAGAGTAAGATGAAGGGAAACATTTCCTAAAATGTCTCAAAACCTCTTACTCATAGTTATGGTGCACGACACAACCATGAATAAGACTCTAATCGACATGGTGTGTTAGATGCCGAGGAGCATTAACAACCTAGTGCTCTGATACCAAGTTTGTCACAACCCAAGCCTAGGGTCTAGATGTGACACAGTGTATGGGGAACTCGAACGGACCCCAACCAAGCCTCTTAACATATCATTACACATAATTGGTCAGGGAACCAATTAAACAACATACTTAAATTAGAAATAAGGGCAGATGGACTAAAGGGAAACTTCCATAACATAAACATTAGGAAAAGAGAGTCAAGGCTTAATATATAACATATCCAACAACACCTCTAAAACTTATATAGTAGCGGGAGCCAAGAAAATTAATCGGGCTCACCATCATAGTCAATACATACATAAAAGAAAGATAGTTTTAGTACATAGCATGAGATCATAGACGTTGTCCCCATAATGGAGGACTCACCAACTAGCTTGATAAAAACTGTACTAGCCACGTGGAGGAAGGTGCTGAAGAGGGGCTCTGGTTCCTACATGCTGACTTCATGTAGGTATAGAGTATATGTTAGTACATTTGAATGTACTAAGTATGTAAGATGCAATTCAACAAGAGATAGGCAACATGATCAAAATGCATAACATACGCAATAAATAAGCATCTAGTAATATGGCATGCATGGAAGATGCTTGAAGTAAATATACTTACATAGAAAATAATACATGTGCAAGAAGAGTCTATCATTGTAGAATTCATAATCCATTGAGGTACCAACCCCTCAATTGGTTAGTGGGTTGTCTCACCCAACCACCCATGGTGATTGAGGTACTAACCTTTCAATTAGTTGGTGGAGCATCTCAACCTACCACCCATGGTTATTGAGGTACCAACCCCTAAAGGCGGTTGTCAAGGTAGAAAGCTCTCAATACGGTTATCAAGGTACAAACCCCTCGATATGGTTATTAAGGTACAAATCCCTCGACATGGCTACCCAGGCTCACACCCCCACCCCAAGTGGGGTATGGCCAATTCCCAACATGATATAGGAGAATATCATATACATGCAGTCTTTTCTTCATCATAAAGTCATTTAACTCATAAGACATGCATTGGACCTTTAATTACTCAAGAAATTACAATCGAACATTTTGTCAAACACTTGGCAGGTGTGTAGTTCTAGTGTACAATCATGAAATTTAAGGATGAAATAATGAAAGAAAATTCAATGTAAAATCATCCGTCAATACTTGGTAACACCCTCAATCAATATACATCAAAACCCTTCATCAAATCCCACAATGGGTCTTAGATTCGTAGCTCAAAACATGCTAAAACAGTCACAATTTGATGAAACCCCGACATAGTTCATAGTCTAATTCATAATAAGTAAGACCCATAATAAATCAAATTGAAATCATGCAATTTAGTTAAAATGGTGCTTGGGCACCATGGGTGAAAGAACAAAATGGTAAAAACCCACATACCTTCACTTTGGAGAAACCTTGATGAAGATTGAAAATGGAGACTTGAAGCTCGGATGAAAACCTTAAGATTCGGAATGAGTTTTGGGATAGTTGAATTTTTAGAGAAATATTAGGCTAAGCATTTGTGAGAGTATTGGGGAATGTCTTGTATGACATGAAGGTGAAATATGGCTAAGTGTGGGGATTTTCACATATGGGAGGACTTAGGCCCAAGACCCAAAAGCCTTGGCCCGAGATAAAATCACTGATAACAAAATATATAGGTCCGCCTCCAGTCTGAATCGCAGAGGATAGATTTATGTAGGGCCACGATGGCTGCTTGTCGTGGCACTATCACAGATCGATTCTAGAAATTGAAATTTTGGGAAAATGAATTTGCAATTCGTTTACTCTAAAATCAGGGTTACACCTATCTCCCACTCCATTTGACCCCCGATTAATAATATGAAGTTGAATTTTTGATATCACACACCGATTTTGTGATATACGAGAATTACAATTTTGGCCACTTTCGAGGCACATTTTGGGGCACTTTTTTGGGTCGTTTCACACTAACTTGGCCCCCCATTGCAAAAATTACTTTTTGCTATAGGTATTCTAAAATTTGACGGTTACCCTTTCCCTACACAATTTCCCCCCTGAACGAGAATATAAGGTTGAATTTTTAAAATCATGCACAGATTTTGAGATATTCAAGAAATATAATTATAGGGCATTTCAAAACACATGAGGGGTGTTACAATATCTCTCCCTTGGGAACATTAATCAAAGAAGCATACATAAGAGAAGTAATTATGAAACTTCCAGCCCAACTTGAATGCAACAAATGCACTTAAACATTACTCTTAAAAAGGTTCACATGTATGCATCCTAAAATCATCAAAGCTTGTCACCATGAACATGTATGCATGCAAAAATGACATGAGGGAAGAAACTTAAGATTTGAAATCATAAGTGGTACTTAAATTGTTACCTTCAGCTTGAAAAGAGCGAAAGAGGAATGCATATCATTTTTTCATGTCCACTTCGGCTTCCCATGTGGCACTTTCAACTTGATGATTCCTCCGAAGGACTTTGATGGATGACACATCTTTGTTTCTTAACCTTTTCACTTGCCTATCCAATATCTCCATCAGGACCTCCTTATAGGCCAAGTTGTCCTCTACAACACCCACAACCTCTAAGGCACTATAGCACTTTGGTAACCCACACATTTCCTCAACATAGACACATGGAAGACATGATGAACCATACTCATATTCATAGGCAACTCCAATTCATAGGCAACCTTACCTATTCTTCTTAAGATTCTATAGGGTCCCACAAAACTTGGGCTCAATTTCCCTTTCTTGCATAACCGGACCACTCCCTTCATGGGCGAGACTTTCAAGTATACCGGTCATCAACATTAAACTCAAGGTCTCTCCATCTCACATTGGAGTAGGACTTTTGCCTACTTTTGTCACGCCCCAAGTCCCGTTGTGGCGGACTGGTACCCTTTGCCAATAAGGCTCAGGAGAACTAACTTATATCTGTGCGCTCTCAATATATATTATAAGGGGTACCTATATTCTACATGCCTTTAATAAAGTAGACAGTGATAACAAGCTAAAAGGAAATGCATATGGCTACGACATTAGGGCCACGGTGTCTAAGGTACGAGACATGACCACACTTTAATTTACATTGTCTACCAAGCCTACAAATAAGGAAAAGTATCTAATTAGGGTCAATACAGGCCCCGCCTCGACTAACTATACAATACAAAAATATAAGATCTCGACACATAAAGCTTCAAAGAAACCTGGAGCTTGGTAATAGCAGCTAGATATATTGTACTCCTATTGGGGAGATCTACTACCACCTGTACTTGTAGCATGAAATGCAGGTCCCCCGTAAGGGACATCAGTACAAGATAATGTACTGAATATGTAAGGTAGGAAATACTGTATATGAAGTAACAACTCAAATGAAACTACGCACTGGTGTAGGATAAGAGACCACCTTTAGTTATACTATGGAATCACGTACATTATGTTCTTTTTATTACTTTACCTTTACTGTATAATCTGTGCACAATATTTAATACAAAATACCGGCTAATCAGTGGTAAATCTATATCGAGATTGCCCCTGGCTAGGCTTTTCCTTTAACCCCTTGGGCTACCCCCTGTGATAGGATCGACCCTGGCTAGGTGATTCTTCCACCCCTCGGGTTACCACCTATCAATAAATAATATACTTTACTTTATCTTTCAATTACCTTTGAGATGATTCTTTTGGTGGTCATAATATTGGTGTTGTAGGACTGTAGATAAAACATATGACATGTAAATAATCATAAAAGACAGCACCACAATGAAAGGAATAAATTACACAAATAATGAAATGTATAGGAGGTAGAACAACACATGAACTTTATTTAGTAGAACGAATTCACGTATCTTGGTATCCAAGTATGCATATAGATTTAAAGTTGACTATGTATGGGAGTATATGAACATGTGAAAGAGATGGGATATGGTTAATAGTTGTGTCAAAGTTGGTAAGTGCCTTTATGTGCCAAGGAGGGTTCTACATTTTATGCCAAATAATACGAAATCAAGTAGCCTTACATACCTCGTTGTATGACCTTCTTACTACCTTGGAGTGACTGCTTTTCTCCTTAAATATTTTTCAACAACATATTAGGCAATGAGACTAGTATTAGCAGCAAAGAAACACTTCTTGACAGCCCAACATTATAAAACCTAACACGCAGGCAGCAAGCTTATAATTAGCAATGCAAAGGCATTCCTTCAATCTTTTCACTTATAATCATATTTTCTAATTACCATTCTTATGTACATGCCATACACATCTTATTTTATACCCTTAATAGTCTTACAATATCCCACAAAGCATTACACATGACAATTCTATGCAACATACAAACAGGCGGCATAACGTTACATCCCTTCGTTACATTTTGACGTCGATAATTCCAAACCTATTCCAACTTTAACCAAACTGTCCCCACCATATATACACATAAAACCAGTCCTAAAACAGTTCAAAAACATTCCTAAAATAGGTGGAGTACGTGAGATCATTGTCCTCAATCAATCAGCCCACAAGTTCCTATTACAAGCACAATTACGATATCACACAAGAACTCACTTTCGCAGACTGTAAAAATGGTTCAGCAGCCTTTATACATCATTATTGAACCAATACTCATTAAGAACTACAGCCTCACTTCATAATCAATCCAACCAAAAAGAGAAAATCTTCCAAATAAACAAGAAAAATACACAACAACTTTTGGAACATATGTTGTCCAACAATTTCAGCAAAGGTATAATTAGCTTAGTCTCTTGTTTTACATAAGAAAACCATACTAAAAACATAAGTATTATCACTTACGTTTACTATCAAGGTGTAGGTATTCTACAAGAAGCCTAAAAGCCTCCTTGTGGCTACTTTGCAAGGTTAAGAAAGTGTAAAGAGAAAGCTTGTGAAAGCCATTTTTTTCCAAGTTAACAATGACTTAAAGGTGCTACTTGTAAGCCTTTTTAAAGGAGTTTTTTTCCGAATTTCTTTTTTGGTTAAAGCCTCATATTATCGAGGTGGTGATGATGCAGCGTGGCCCTTTCACTTGGGCCTAATTGGGTTCAAATTGGTTGGGCCTTGGCTACTCATTTTTCCCTTTTCTCCATACTTATTTTTAGACCCAATTAGTCAAGTGGGTTGTGATGTACTCTATCCTTTTTTATATTCTTCTTGTGCTAAAAATAAAGTCCATTTATGATTCTAAAACATGGGCTAAAGTTACACCCTTAACACAGACTTTATCCATAATTGGACTTGGACAAATTCGACATCGGGCCACGTCTCCGTTTAGCTAGCACGTTTAATCTAAGCAAGTAGGTGACTCATCTGCTAGCTTCCTAAGTCTTGCAAGCACCTAAATTCTCTCACATTGTTTAGGGTCATGATCTCCTCAATTTGAAACAAAATATTATACACTCGACCCTCTTAAGTGTTAGACGCACATATCTCCCTATACATGAGATTCAAGCACTTTTAAAAAGGGGCGCTAGTTTGAACAAACCATATCATGTTTCATTTGCATAGTACTGGTATTGTAAGGTGTAGGGTGTTATATCCTCCCCCCTTAGGAACATTCTTCCTTGAATATTAGCACAATTGGATAGCTTAACAAAGTTTAAACCTTTACTTACACAAACTTTTGACAACACACTAAGTATTCAATCACACGTACCTATTAGTATCACAATTTTGCATGTTGGACACCCTCTTTAGCTTTAAATAAGTAAGGGTATTTTGCTCTAATCGCGTCCTCAGCCTCCCATGGTATTTTTTCTACTTGCTAGTTTCTCCAAAATACTTTTACTGATGTTATTTCTTTGTTCCTCAGCTTCTTAACTTGTCAATCTAGAATAGAAATAGGTACCTCTTCATATGTGAGATCTCTTGTAAGATTCATATCCTCAATAGGAGTGATACGAGATTGGTCACCTATGCTTTTTCAAAACATTGAGACATGAAAAACTGGATGAACCACTGAATGTTCCTAGGGTAGCTCTAGTCATATGCAACCTACCCGAACTTCTTAATAATTTTATATGGCCCTATGTAACGTGGGCTCAGTTTTCCTTTCTTACCAAACCTCATAACCCCGGGAGATACCTTTAAAAATACCCAATCCCTTACTGAGAATGCCAGTCCTCTCTTCCTAGCATCTACATATGATTTATGATGACTTTGGGCTATTTCTAGTCGCTGCTGTATTACCTAAATTGTTTCGATGGCCTGTTGTACTAGATCTAGCCCAAGCAAGGTGGTTTCACCCATTTCAAACCATCCAATTGGCGATCTACATTTCCTCCCCACACAAAGCTTCATAAGGTTCCATCTTGATACTCGCGTGGTAGCTATTATTGTAGGCAAATTCAATAAGTGGAAAATGGTCCACCCAACTACCTTTAAAGTCTAATGGACAAGCTCACAACATATCTTCAAGTGTATGAATGGTGCATTCTGCTTGACCGTCTTTTTGAGTGTGGAATATTGTACTCAAATACACTTGTGTCCCTAAGCTCCTTTGGAAGGACATCCAAAACTTTGCAGTGAATTGAGCCCCCCGGTCAGAGATATTGGAGAATGGGACTCCATGTGGCTTGACTATCTCTTTGAGGTATAGCTTAGCATATTCTTTAACCGTATAATCACTCCTGACTGGCAAGAAGTGTGCTGACCTTGTTTGTCTGTCAACTTTTACCCACATGGAGTCAAACATCTAAAATAAGCGAGGCAACCCGGTAATAAAATCCATATTGATCATATTCCACTTTCATATTGGAAGTTCTATACACTGCATAAAACCTCCTGGCTTTTGGTGTGCTACTTTCACTTGTTAGCAATTTGGACATTGAGCCACAAATTCTACAAGGTCTTTTTTCATGCCTCCCCACCAAAACATTCCTTTCAGGTCATGGTAGATCTTAGTTAATCCTGGATAGATGGAATATCAGGAATGATAGGCTTCTTCCATTATCCTCTTTCTTAATCTATTGATACCTGGCACACATAATCTATTTTGGCAATAAATACTCCATTTTGTGTAATTTCAAAGCCCTTCATCATACCCTGACTCATCTTTTCCTTAAGTCGTTGTAAAATAGGATCCTCAAACTGTTTTTTTTACCTCCATTACTAATGAAGACTCCATAGTATTATGCACAAGAACCCCTTCCTCTGAAGTTTCAAGAAGGCAAACTACCAAACTGGCTAGCTGATGTAGATCCTTAGACACTCCTTGACTTATCACAGCTTGTTCACCAGTATTCACGATTGCCTTATGACTCAGAGCATCGGCTACCACATTTGCCTTCCCCGAGTGGTAAAGTATATCAATGTCATATTCCTTTATTAGCTCTAGCCATCTCTACTGTCTAAAGTTTAGGTCTCTCTACTTAAAGATGTATTGCAGGCTCTTATGATCAGCATATATGTCAACGTGAACCCCATAAAAATTGAGGCACCATATTTTCAAAGAAAACACAATCGCTAGTAGCTTAAGATCATGTGTTGGATAGTTTTTCTCATGTGGTCATATCTATCTAGATGCATAAGCAATTGCCCTACCATGTTGTGTTAGTACACTCCCTAAGCTAACTCTTGAAGCATCGCAAACACTGCATATCCCTCAGTGCCTTCTAGGAGTACTAGCACAAGTGCAGAAGTTAGCTTATTTTTCGGCTTCTGAAAGCTCCTTTCACATGCATCATACCATTGGAATTTGGTTGCCTTATGTGTCAACTTTGCTAGAGGTGCAGAATTAAAAGAAAAAACTTCAACAAACCTCCTATAATAACCTGCCAACTCTAGAAAGCTCTGAACTTCCGTGGTGCCGTATGCCTTGGCCAATCTTTCACCGCCTCTATCTTTTGTGAATCAACCCTTACTCCCTCATCAAACACAATATGACACAAGAATGCCACTGATTTTAGCCAATTTCACGTTTAGAAAACTTCGCATACAACTGTTGATCACGAAGAACTTGTAACACCTGCCGCAAGTGATTTGTGTGGTCCTTTTTTGATCTTGAATATACGAAAATGTCATCTACAAACACTATCACAAATACATCTAAGAATGGCTTGAATACCCTATTCATCAGATCTATAAAAAATTTTGGTGCATTCGTTAGCCCAAATGACATAACGAGAAATTCAAAGTGACTATAGCGTGTTCTAAAAACAGTCGTAGGTATATCTTTCTCCTTCACCCTCACGTGGTGATAACCTGATCTCAAATCAATTTTTGAAAAGCATTTGGCACCCTTAACTGATCAAATAAATCATCAATCTTGGAGAAGGGATATTTATTCTTAATTGTCACCCTATTCAATTGTCAACAGTCGAGACACATCCTCAAGGTTCCATCCTTTTTATGTACAAATAACACTGGTGCACCCCAAGGGGACACACTAGGTCTTATAAAACACTTCTCCAATAAGTCTTTTAACTGCTTTTTTAATTCATGCAATTCTGCTAGGGCCATCCTGTATGGAGGGATAGAAATAGGTTGAGTGCCTGGAAGCAAGTCAATACTAAAATCTACTTCTTGCTCTAGAAGTAAGCCTGGAAGATCTTCAGGAAACATATCAACAAATTCATTCACTACTGGAATTGATTGAAGAGTTGGTGATTCTACCTCCATATCCCTTACTCTAATTAAATGATATATATATACCCCTTAGATATCATCTTTCTTGCCTTAAAATAAGAGATAAATTTACTCTTTGGTGCCCTAATATTTCCTTCCCATTCAAGAACTGCCTCATTTGGAAAGTGGAAGTACACTTTCTTAGTTCCGCAATCCACGGTGGCATAGAAAGAAGCTAACGAATCCATACCCATTATAACATCAAATTCCACCATTTCTAGATCAATAATATCATCCAATATGTCACGGTTACAAATAGTTACTACATAATCATAATATATCATTCTAGCTATAATAGATTCACCGATTGGTGTAGACACTTCCAATGGTTTATTCAATAATTAAGGTGTCCTCTTAAGCTTCCCAGCAACTAGTGGGGTAATGTATGATAATGTAGAACCATGGTCAATCAATGCATATACATTATGTGAAAAGATGGACAATGTACATGTGACCACATCAGGTGAAGCTTCCAAATTTTACCGAATCCCTAGAGCATAAGTGCGATTTTGGACTCCGCTAGAGCTAGCTGCCCTTCTAATACCTTTATCATGACATATGTGCTTTTTGACCCCTACCTAATGGAGGAACTGACGATGATGATGCAACAGCTGACCCAGTAGATTTTGTTATATTACCCATACGTCTCCTCGAGCAATCTCACATCATATGCCCTGGTGCACCACACCAATAACAAGCGCCTGTCCCGACATCACATATAACTGAATGACTCCTTCCACACTATTTACAACAATACATAGGGCTCTTTTGCTGGCCTACAGAATATCCCATTATCCGGGCCCTTTGCCCTTCACTTCTTGGACCAATCTGATTTCTCCTAGACCCCTGAAGTTGTCATGGAGTACTGGTTACAGAGTAGCAGGATGATGGCCTAGGCAGTCTATTAAAAAATCAAGGTCTAAGCTTACCTTGGGGTGGTTTAAACAGCCCTGTAGACTTGGCCCCCTTGGACCGTTCCCTTTCTAATCTCCTTTGCCTCTGATCCTCCAATTTCTCTACATAAGCTTGCATTCTCGCTATATCCATGTCTTTGTTCAAGGAAGCAATGGTACAGTCTCTGACCAGATACGTATCCAATCGTTCCATCTATCGATGACCTCTATCTGCCATAGTAGCAACTATATTAGGAGCATGCCTGGCCAAGGAATTAAATTGAAGGCTATACTCCCTCACACTCATATTCCCTTGGTGGAGATTCAAGAACTGATTTGCACAGGCCTCTTAGATCTCTAATGCTAAATAATTGCTAAGAAATGCCTCTCTAAACTCCTTCCAGGTAGTTGGAGGTGCATCTATATCCTTAGATTGATTCCAATCTCCATATCATAATATAGCCATACCTTTCAACACATATGTCGCTAACTCGATAGCTTCTGTACCACTCACATGTACAACATCTAAAGTGCGTTGAATCTGATCAATAATGTCTTAGGGATCTTTATTAGGATCTGACCTAGTGAAGGATGGAGGGTACAAATTAAGGATATCACATATCCTCATGACAGCTGCCTTATTCGCACTGCCTGTACCTATAACTGGACCTTCTTGTCTTTGACCTTGGCCAGCAACTATACGAGTCAATAGTTGGACTGCATTTTTAGATCCTGCACGGTAGCATCGATAGGTGGTTCTGGGGAAATTTCACTACATCTAGGTTCATCAGGAGCTGAAAGAGTTGGAGATGTCTGTGATAGAAACTCATTTTGAACCTCATTTCGTTGTCTCACCTGACTGGATATACCAACCAACACTTCTACTCCCTTCCCTTTACCTTTGTTTTGCCTAGTTTCTGGCATACTTGCTGTACAAAACAATTTAGGGGTTAGAGACAATCAACCTATTATACTTAGCTCTATGGCACGATCTAAAGAATGAAAAGAAAGTAACAAATCCTAAATGTCACGTAACTTCCTTCTTATAGATTTGGTGCACAACACATCGATAAACAAGATTCTACATAGATACGGCTTTGTAGACTCCCTAGGACGACCCGCTCTAATACCACTTCTGTCATGCCCCAAGTCCTATTGGTGCGAACTGGCACCCGTTGCCAATAAGTCTAGGAAGAACCAACCTGTATCTATGCACTCTCTATACATATTATAAGGGGTTCCTACATTCGACATGCCTTTAAGAAAGTAAACAGTGATAACAAGCTAAAAGGAAATACATATGGCTAGATCACTGGGGCCATGGTGTCTAAGGTACGAGATATGACCACACTTTAATTTACATAGTCTACAAAGCCTCTAGATAAGGAAAAGTATCTAATAAGGGTCAGGAAAGGCCCCGCCTCGACTAAATATATAATACAAAAGTATAAACTCTAGCCACACAAAGCTCTGAAGAAACCTGGAGCTTGGTAATAGAAGTTGGATATCGTGTACTCCTACTGGGAGATCTATTAACACCTATACTTGTAGCATGAAATGCAGGTCCCCTATAAGGGATATCAGTACAAGATAATATACTGAATATGTAAGGTAGAAAATATTGTATATGAAGTAACAACTCAAATGAAACTACGCACTGGTGTAGGATAAGAGACCACCTTTAGTTATACTATGGGATCATGTACTTTATGTTCTTTTACTACTTTACCTTTGCTGTATAATCTGTGCACAGCTTGCAATACAAATGACCAATTGATCAGTGGTAAATTTATATCGGTATCAGTCCTGGCTAGGCTTTTCCTTTAACCCCTTGGGCTACCCCCTGTGATAGGATCGACCCTGGCTAGGTGATTCTTCCA
>JAABOM020084043.1:0-30879 GCA_011800125.2 Solanum clarkiae | reverse complement strand
GGATGGTTTGAAGTGGGTGAAACTACCTTGCTTGGGCCAGATCTAGTACAACAAGCCATGGAAAAAGTTAAGGTAATGCAGCAGTGGCTAGAAACAACCCAAAGTTATCACAAATCATATGGCGGATGCTAGAAAGAGAGGACTGGAATTCTCAGTAGGGGATCGGGTATTTTTAAAGGTGTATCCAATGAAAGGGGTGATGAGGTTTGGTAAGAAAGGAAAACTGAGCCCACGTTTCATAGGACTATATCAGATTATTAAGAGGTTCGGTCAGGTTGCATATGAACTACAGCGACCCCAAGAGCTTTCAATGGTTCATCCAGTTTTTCATGTCTCAATGCTTCGAAAATGCATAGGTGACTCATCTTGTATCACTCCTATTGAGGATATACAGGTTACAGGAGATCTCACATATGAAAAGGTACCTATTGTTATTTTAGATCGTCAAGTTAAGAAGACAACGAATAAATAGCATCAGTAAAAGTACTTTGGAAAAACCAGCAAGTAGAAGAAATAACATGGGAGGCCGAGGACGCGATGAAATCAAAATACCCTTACTTATTTGAAGCTAAAGAGGAAGTCCAACATCCAGAATTGGGGCCATAACAGGTACGTGTGTTTGAACATTTATTGCATTGAACTTGGCTAAGTTATCCAATTGTGCTAACATTCTAGGATGAATGTTCCTAAGGGGGGAGGATGTAAGACCCCACCTCTTACAATACTAGTACTATGCAAATAAAACATGATATAATTTTTCAAATTAGCGCTAATTTTTAAAGTACTTGAATCTAATGTTATAGGGCGATATGTGCGTCTAACGCTTAAGAGGGTCGAGTGTATAGATGTTTTAGGTCAAATTAAGGAGATCACGGACCTAAAAAAAGTAAGAGAATTGAGGTTCTTATAGGACTTAGGAAGCTAGCAAGTGAGTCACCTACTTACTTAGCTTAAATTTCTATCTAAACGGAGACGAGGCCCGACGTCGAGTTTGTCCAAGTCCGATTATGAATATAGTCCGTGTTAAGGGTGTAACATTAGCCCGTGATTTTGCATCATAAATAGACTTTGTTTTCAGCACCAGATGAATAATAAAAGGGCCCAAGTACATCACAACCCACTTGGCTAATTGGGCCCAAATTAAGTGAAAATGAATTTGGAAAATGGGCAGCCAAGGCCCATCAATTTTGAGACCCATTTAGGCCCAAGTGTGAGGACTAAGTTGCTGCCTCACCATCTTAGTAATATGTAGTAATATGTGGTCAAAACCTCAAGAGAAAGTCAGCCAAGCTGGAACAAATTTCTAGCTTTCCTAAAGACTCTTCTTTTATTCTTTACTTCACTTCACAAAGTAGCCAATACAACCCTCTAGGATTCTTGAAGGAAATCTGAACCTTGAAGTCTAAAGTAAGCTGAAATATTCATGTATTTGTTATAATTATCCCATGACAAACAAAAAGTATATGCTAGTTATGTTTGTGATGAAATTTTGGACAGCATGTGTCCTAAAGATTATTGTGAACTTTTCTTGTTATTCAAGGGGATTTTCTCTTCTTGGTTGGCTGAATTATGAAGTAATACTCTTGTTCTAAAAAATCTATAGTTTGTTAGTGACGTAAATAAGCTGTTGCACCATTTTTACAGTCCGCAAAAGTGAGTTCTTATAGGATATCACAATTGTGTTCTTAGTATGAACTTGTGGGCTGATGGATGGAAGGCTATTGCCTCATGTCCTTCATGACTGCTTTGGTACTATATTTAGACTATTTTCGGGTTGTTCATATGTATAGATGGGTTGAGGACAGTTTGGGTAAAGTTGAAAATGGTTCGGGATTGTCGACGTCAAAATATGGCGAAGGGACGTAACATTATGCTGCCTATTTGTATATTTTGTAGAATTGTTATGTATTGTGCTTTGTGGGATATTTTAAGATTGTTATGGCACTAAACCAGATTGCACGTGATATGTATATGAGAACGTGCATTACAAAATACGAATTGAGGCGGAAAGGTTGAAAGAACACGCTCAGGTTTACAATTGTAGCTTGCTGCCCGTGTGTTATTTTTTAATGAGATTGGGATGCCAAGATGTATCTATTAGTTGCTAATGCGAGTTTTATCACATAACTATTTAGAGGATGGGACGGTTATCTCGAGGTAATAGCGAGGTCGTACAGCGAGGTAAGACAGGCTACTTGATTTCGTATTATTTGGAATGAAACATAGATCCCTCCTTGGCACATAAAGGCACTTAGTAACTCCGATACAACTATTAACCATGTCTTAACTCTTTTATATGTTCATATGCTCCTACATAGTAACTTGTAAACCTTCATACATACTTGGATATCGAGATATATGAGTTCGTTCTACTAAATAGAGTTCATGTATTGTTCTACCTCCTATGCATTTCATTATGTGTGTAACCTACCCCTTTCATTATGATGTTGTCTTTTGTGATTATTTACTTGTCATATGTTGTATCTACTGTCCTCCAGCTCCAATATTACAACCACCAAAAGGATCATCTCAAAGGTAATTGAAAGATAAAGTAAAGTATATTGCTTATTGATGGGTGGTAACCTGAAGGGTGGAAGAATCACCTAGCCAGGGTCGATCCTATCATGGGGGGTAGCCCAAGGGGTTAAAGGAAAATCCTAGCTAAGGCTGATCCCGATATAGATTTACCACTAATTAGCTAGCCATTTGTATAAATTGTTGTGCACGGATTATACAATAAAGTTAAAGTAATAAAAAGAACATAAAGTACATGATCCCATAGTATAACTAAGGGTGGTCTCTTATCCTACACCAGTGTATAGTTTCATTTGAGTTGTTACTTCATATATAGTATTTCTTGCCTTACATATTCAGTACATTATCTCGTACTGACGTCCCTTACGGGGGACCGGCATTTCATGTTGTAGGTACAGGTGCTAGTAGATCTCCCCTGTAGGAGCACAGGATATCCGGCTGTTGTTTCCAAGCTCCAGGTTACTTCGGAGATTTATGTGTGTCTGGAGCTTATATTTTTGTATTGTACAGTTAGTCGAGGCGGGGCTGTCCCGACCCTTATCAGATACTTTTCCTTATCTAGAGGGTTTGTGGACCATGTAAATTAAAGTGTGGTCATGTCTCGTACTTTAGACACTGTGGCCCCAACGGCCTAGCCATATGTATTTCCTTTTGGCTTGTTATTACTACCTACTTTCTTAAAGGAATGTTGAATCTAGAAATCCCTCATAATATGTATAGAAAGTGCATAGATATAGGTTGGTTCTCCTGGCCTTATTGGCAATAGGTGCCAGTCCGCCTTAATGGGACTTTGGGCGTGATACTACCCTCCCCAGACCCCACTTGTGGAATTCCACTAGGTATGTTGTTGTTGTTGTTGTGTATGCATGTATTAATTAACTCTCTTCGTTTTGCATGTTTTCTAATGGTGGCCAACATTAGAACCTGCCTAGTGTTACTCACTGGACCAAGGTAGTAATGAATAGGAAAGGAGATTAATTAATAGGATTGGATTGGTGTGTTCTCATCTAATCAACAAAATTGGGCTACGGGGAGGTTGTATTTGGACTTATAGGTAATGGGTAGTAATGCACACTATGGAGATGAGCCAAGTCGCATAGTGAAATTCACCTCTCACCTTTGACCAAAGGGCTTAGTGAACTCAAATTACCGTCCTGCATGTTATACACTAGACAAAAATTAGGTTATCCAGGGATACTGACTTGGGGAATCATGAGGAACAAAATACTCTAGTTGCTCTCTATTATTGATTTTTCTTTTGTGATAGTTAGTTTATATTCTCATTGATTATTTCAGACCCCCTCCCCCCCGGGGAATTGAGACGGTTAACTACTCGGATTGTATATTAGTGAATTTGTCTTGAGTCTACGTATTCCCTATGAGTTTGACCCTAACCTTGGTTAGGTTCTATTTCTTAACAGCGACCACTTTATCCTCTACAAAGGAGGTGTAACTTAGGAGATATCAAGATTTTGGTGTCGTTGTCAGGGAATCCAGCTAGACTTAGTAAATTCACTAGTGATTTGAGTGTTAATACTTAGTTCCCTTTATTTTACTTTTGTTTTTGCTTTTGTTCATTGTAGGGTGTACGAGTAGTATATGCCCAACACTCGGAGTCAAGGCAAGCCCTTAACTCCATTTGATCCTGAGATTCATAGAGCTACAAGAAGAATGGCCCAACACAACGCCAATAATGCAGCTAATGCAGCCATGAATCGGAACAATAATGAAGAGGATCGAAATGAGAACTCATCTCCTTTGGAGGACATTCCACAACCTCAGGATTTCAACGCCAATGCTTACCATTGGAATCAGTACAGGTTGAACCCCATGGACATGGATGTGACTGGAGCTATTATGTTGCCACCACTACTGGCAGACACAAAATTCACAGTCTCTAGTGGGTTACTTTAGATGCTGCCAAATTATGGGTATTTGCTGGCTTACCATCGGAGGATCCACATAGTCACTTGCACAATGTGGCATTTGATTGTAAAAGTGTGATGGGACACAGAATCTATCTATGGATATTGTGGGACTTCATGTCTTCCTATTGTCTCTTATAGGCAATCTGAGTTCCCGCAGAGTTCAATCAACAGCTGGGTAGACTTGCAGAAGGCCTTTTTGGAGAGGCACTTCCCTATATCAAAGAAGCTCAAGTTGAAGGACTAGATTAATAACTTCGAGAAACTTCTTGGTGATTCGATAAGCACTTGTTGGGAGCGGTTTACAAAATGTCTGAGGAGCATCCCTGACAACAAGATAGTTGATGATGCCTTGGTGGAGATCTTCTATTGTACCCTTGATGAGAACAATCAGGCCTGTGCGGACACTATCATGGGGGCATGTTTCTAGATCAACCATTTGAAAGGATTACAGAGCATATGGAGCAAATGGTCAAGAAAAATCATGCATGGGCGTAGCGGGACAGAGCTTTCACAAAAAGTTCATATGTTGTCAGTGTGGGGGCAGAGCAAGCCAAAATTAATGAAGAAATTATGCAGCTGCTTGCTCAGCTTCGCAGTAGCATGGATGTGGTAATAAAGTAGAACCAAGAAAGAGCGAACGCAGTAGTTTACCAACCCTCATGTGCACCATGTACGGGGAGCCATACTATGAGGAGGACACATGTTTTGTGAATGATCAGACAGGGGTTTCTAGACTAATGCCCAAGGGTCCAATCAGGACTATTGGCGCCAGGGTTAAGGAAACTAAGATCAGAACTTTGTCAGTGATAGAGCTTATAGGGACAAACACAGAGGTTACTATGATAGGGACAAGGGTGCAGATACAGATTGGGGCCGCAAAGAAGGCTTTGGAAATAATCCTTTTGTGCAATCAGACAACCACGACACAGGTACACATAATTCTAGAATTGAGGAGATATTTGATCGCCTGTTGAAGAAGGTTGAGAACCAAGATGAGACCCTACAATGCATGAAAATAGAGATCTCTAGTATCAATCTAAATATAGAATCTAATTTTATGGCTATCAAACAACTGGAACAATAGTTTGGTCAGGTGTCAACTCAGTTGAATCAGCGCTAGAGAGGTACACTGCCTAGTAATATAGTGTAGAATTTAAAAAATAAAGGGCAGTGTATGGTGGTCATCACTCAGGGTGGAAAGAGCACAATTGACCCTCCTATGCCAGTGGATATGGAGAATGTTCATGAGGAGATGGTTGCAGCAAAGGATACGAATGAATGAGATGATTGTAGCAAGGATAGGTTGAGTGAAGCAGCTGAAGCACCATAGAGGTTTAATCTCGTCCCTAGGACTCCTCCTCCCATCCCTCAGAGACTCAAAAAGAGGGGGGAGGAAGGAAAGTTCAAGCACTTTCTCTCCATGCAAAAGTAGCTATCTATCAACATCCCTTTGATCGAGGATGTGGAGAAAACGTCAAGCTATATGAAGTATATGAAGGACTTAGTCACCAAAAAGTATGTTGCGAGTCAGGTACTTTCTTAAGAGCATCAACATAATAGTGTTATCACTACGAAATCCTTAGCTCAGAAGCATGAAGATCCATGTGCTTTCACCATACCTTGCACTATAGGAGATGTAGAGTTCGCAAGGGCACTATCTGATTTAGGTGCCAGTATCAACTTGATACCCCTTGCGGTCTACAAAAAGCTTGGATTGGGAGCTCCTACTCCAACTAACATGTGATTATTAATGCCATATCAAACGGTGAAGAAGCCTGCGGAGATACTCTATGATGTGTTGGTTAAAGTGGAAAAATTCATATTCCCTATAGACTTTGTGATTTTAGATTGCGAAGTCGACCTCGGCGTCACAATCATCTTGAGAAAATCATTCCTAGCCACTAGACGAGCCCTAGTGGATATGAAAGTCAGTCAAATCAAGTTTAGATTGAATGACGAAGAAGTTGTCTTCGATATCTGTCAGTCCATGAAGCATTCAAATGAGCTGAAGAGTGAAGTTTGGGCAATTAGTAAAGTCTGAGTAACCAATTTGTCCAAGTCTTGTCACGATAATAAATCAGGATCTACTTGGGAGACAACCCAAGGTTTTTGATGTAATAGTGTAGTAACAGATTTATTTTCAGTTTTTGGAATCATAGGTAGTTTATTTCTTGCATTTGATTGTAATTACGGACAATGGTTGGTTGTATATAGCGTAAAAGTGTATTTTATGAAGAATGTGTAGGTGCAGGACTAAGTTAATCATGTTGGTTGAGGAATAGCATCAGATTGTCTTTATGACCGGGTCTATGAGTCGTAAAACACTCTACGACCCATCTCGTAGAGATTTCCAGTGAGCAGGAAACAAATGCACTCCAGTCCACAAGCCAACTTTATGACTTGTAGATCAAAGTACGAGTTGTGAATGGGGCTCATAGACCCAAGTAATTTTTCTAAAGTTTTGCTGAATTTTGAAGATTCTACGAAATCATAATTAATGAGTCATAGAACCATCTGTGACTCGTAATCGGGGTTTCGTAAACCAAGGCCCAGTAAATTTCCAGTTGACCTTGTGAAGTACAAACAGAGGGGTCAAATAATTTTAACCCCACATTTGACCTAAAATTACAAAATCTACCCAACCTACCCCACACCCTCTAAATTTCGACCACCGTCGATCCATTTTCGACGAAAATTCTAGTGACCTAGGTTTTGTTCCTACCCATCTCTCTTATCTTCTTTATGTTATATCTAATTTTTTGGTGAGTTTTCTATTTAATTAAACCCTTAATTTGCCTTGTTTAATTGATTAATTTGGAAATCATGTGGGGCATAGTGTGTAGGAATGAAACCTATGTTTGAATTGAACTTGCGATTAAGTGTAATTAGGTTGCCCATTCTTGATTATTGCTTAAGACCGGAATAGGGCATTTTTGTCTTAATTGTTTTGGGTTTATTGTTTGTGTTTATTGAGTCATCCACCATATATGATTGAATGATATTGAATGAGATTGCATAATTTGTGCTTGTGGAACTGGCGGTGAGGACATAGATACATGATGTTGTGTTAGTTAATTATAAGTGGTCGGAATTGTGGGATAATTTGTGCTAAATCATTTTTTTCGGTAGGGTGTGTATGTGTGGAAGAACATGTTAAGGGTAGGGTTGCACTATTGAAATCATGTGGGCGCTTGTATTCTTACTTCGATGCTGATAATTAGTTGGTTGAAATAGTCTTGTGGAGGTCTGTGTGATGAACTCAGGAACTCAGGCGACTGATTTTTTTGGTTCACGAGTGGCTTTTATGACCCATTGTGTGATCCATGAGTCATAATTGCCCCTCGTGCACAATTCCAAAAATTTGATGTTTCTAAGTATCCATCAGACGAGACCTTCTACGAGTCGTAGATCACTTTACGGCTCATAGATAGGTCTTGTAGGTCCCTTTCTAAGTTTAATTACTCACTAGAATTTGCTACGACCCGAGTCTGCGACTCATAAACTACTTTACAAGTCATACTTGGTCTCGTAAACATTTCCAGTAACTAAACTTGTTTTGAACCACTAGATGACAAAGGCTCTTTACAACTCGTAGTATCCACTACGACCTATAAAGGTGCTTTTTACATCCTATCTACAACTGAACTCAGATGAATTTTGCATTTCGATTCTTGATTTGTGGGCTAACCATGGTATATATGTGTTGACGTTTCAGGTACTATGGCCCCTAAAGCTAAAAGAGATGTGATTCTGGCCCTACAGGGAATGCTCAGGGATGAGCCTTCAGATGTTAAGCCTTCAGATACAAAGCAGACCCTTCAGTTGAGTGGTTCACTAGAGGTCCTAATGTCAGACCAGACCCCGTGGTTTCTCGACCACAAACCAGAGCTGCTGCCAGAGCTGGGCAGACTTAGGCTCCGATTACTAGTCCTTCCCAATCTAAGGAGCGAGATAGTTATGGGAGCAGCATACCATAGATAAATCCATCTGGAGAGGAGTCCAGATCTGAGGAGGGCTCTAAGGATAAATCGGAGATAGAGTCTTCTGTCGCACCATCATCATCATCTGTACCAAATTCCCTCACTAACCGATAGCTCGTCGAGGGCATGGAGATGATATACTTAGAGGGCATGCATACGAAAGTGCGGGGCAAGCCAACCTATTCCACCTATTTGGGCCCAGAGTGATATCTGACAGACTTAGTCGTGTCCCTAGCCTCCACGATACAATGATACGGTACGGGTTTTAGTGGCTGACAGAGTCTCTTGGACGGTACTCCCCGACTATGGTAAGGGAGTTCTATGCATCATACATAGCCACCATCCAGCTCACTCGTCCAAAGGGAAAGAAACCCCCTCACTCAGCCCAGGCTGACAGAGACACGAGTGAGAGGTTGGCAGGTAGACATATTAGAGAAGACTATCCATCATATGCTATTTGGGCCTGAGTACCATGCCCTTAGATCCACTACAAAGTTTGATTATAGGGTGCGACAAACCAAGAACCCCCTTATTATGAAGGATGTTGAGCGATGAGCCACATTGATGAGGTGAGTTTTTGGTTATATTGCAGAGCAGGGTTCGAAAATTGCTTGGGTCACCACTCATATGGAGCTTATCGTCAAGGCTTCGCTCAGCTTCCCCGCCAAATTTTAGTGGGCTATTCTTCGTTCATACATTCGGCTGACGCTTACCAATAACACTTTCATGCCGAAGCATACAGTTTTGGTTTTCAGCATCTTAGCTAGCTATGATATTGATTAGGCCCACCTCATATGCCGAGCAGATACATGAGGCCATACGGGCGAGGTCCACGTCCATCCCTTTCCCGTGTTTGATCTACAGGCTTTGTCTAGAGTCTATGGTGGAGATACTACACCAGCTGGACCGGATGATTAAGGCCCAGCACACTTTGGAGCCTAACCTGTCAAGGTTGATGAGAACCTACTAGCACTCCGGCGAGCACAACCTCCACCTACAGCAGAGATGTTCACCCCAGTGCCACCACCTGAGGGTTCTGAGACTGATACCGCTACTGCTGCTGCTACTACTAAGGAGAGGCTCCCACATCACGAGGTAGATGAGGAGAGGGGGCCCACTATTGCTACTCCTGCACCAGATGCCACTACTTCAGATGATACTACTGCGTACATGGACTCTATGTACCCTATTTCTATACAGGCCATAGCGCAGAGGTTAGCACCTCCTGAGGCGCAGTTGACTCAGCTTTTTCAGCAGATCAGTCCATGGGTCCGGCAGGCTATTTTGGACTTACAGATTCAGATACAGGCATTTGTTGTTGCTGCTATTCAGGATTGTATTTCTACCATGGATACCCACATCAACGCCTTCAAAGAGAGGGTACAGAATAGATTGGACGAGGCTTGGCCTTTAGACTTGTCAGCCATACAAAAGGAGATCTAGCGGCTCCACGCTGACATGACAACATCACTAGCAGAACCAGTCACACTATCAGAGACGACATCTCCGATGCCGATGTTTGACTTATTTGCTCCTGACAAGCCTAACCCTTTATTCCCTTGGGAAGAGACCTTGCATGGATGAGGACCCAGAGGATAGATATATACGTGCACGGAGGTCAGAGGAGGAGGATCTCGAGCTTGCCTTGAGAGAGTCGAGGCGTGATGAGGAGATAAGACGAGCTTGAGTGATGGAGCAGATGGGTGGTACTAGCCCCTTCAGATAGAGTACCACTGCTGAGCAAACCACCCTGCGGAAAGAGGGTGGAAAAACTTAGCCACAGACTTGCGCTTAGGCGCCCAGGTATGTTTTTGACCCCTTATGTTCTATTTCTTTTCTTAATTTTGTACATTGGGGGTAATGCACATCTTTTTCGATAGGGTGTGGGTAGTTATGGGCCTCAATGAAGTCTAAGTGGCTTATGTCCATAACTACCCCAATTTTTTATCCCAGAGTTTTCTTGCTTGTGTTCTTTTTCCCTGTAGATATTTATTTTATGTTGAACCGACACGTTTAGGATGTTTAGATAATATTTGTAGCATATAATACCAACACTTTTGGAATATAGCATATTTTAATGGTTTGTTTTAAAAAATGATACCCACCAAAAATTTTGATTAAGTAATTACACAGTAACCATGCATGTTTACGTGTTTGACAATATTTGTTCTGATAAGTTAGGGTAAATTGAGATAAGAAGCATGATATGTGATTCTTTTGTTGATAGTGTCTGCAGTTCCATGTGGGTGTGAGCGTTATTTGCTAAATTCTTGTGTTTTTTGCTAATTCGGAATTTGTGTTGTTACTCTAAGTTAGATTGCAGATTAATTGGATTAGAAAAAAATTTTAGGCCATTTTTCTTAAATAGTCCACTGTAGCCTAAAAATAACCAACCAAATTGATCTTGCATCCCTTGTTCTAAATATTTGGGCTTAACATATAACTATTCTTTTAAAACACCTGATTAACCCAACATTATCTAGTGAAAAATTTTTGGATTTGGCCCTGGTCTTTCATTGAACAATATGTACCTTGACCTAGGTAAAAAGCATAAGTTGAGGGTGGATACCAAAAGTGGCCCTGGTTCAGAGTATGGATAGTGTGCACCTAAAACTAGACTAAAAGTCTAAGTTGATGGTAGATAGTGTAAGGGTAAAACACAAAAATGAGAAAGGTAAGTTAGGAATACAAAGAAAAAGGAAATATCATGTACTGAGTGCAAGAAAACTGAAAGAGGCCTTAGATGTGAGCTAAAAAGAAAAATGAAGCGTAAAAACAAGGTAAAAAGCTGAAAAAATGATTTAAAAAATTAAAAAAATAAAAAAGCACCTAGAAAAGCTTGAAAGAGGGAAAAGGTAGAATAAGGTAAAAATAGCTACGTTGGTAGGGCAAAGGTGTAGAAAAACGTAGTTTAAAGAGGGCATTTAGTAACTATTTTCCCAAAATATCATACCAAAGCACGCTGAGCCTACGTTAAAAACTTAGAATGTCCTAGAGTGATCTTAGTCCAGTTAGTTAAAGATCTGAGTCATGAGCATAGGGACAAGCCTAGGGTATTAGTCACTGTGCAAGAATATATTTTGTGAGAGTGAGTGTTTTTGCTCGGTTCCAAGGTTAAATATGAAAATATCATTGAGTGTCATATGTGGGACTTCTTTTTGTGAGGGCACTTGCATTGCATTGCTAGCACTTGACTTGTTCGATGATTGTGAACTGTTGATAGTCTCTTGCTTGTCATAGTTGTGTTGTCACATGCACTAGCTGGCATTGGTTTGCCAAATAGCTATCTGATCCTGTTTTGAAAAGTTGGTGTGGGTATTTGAGTCTGAGATGTATGAATGTATGCCATTGATTTGAGGTTTGGTTGTTACTGTGTTGTCTATATAGATTGAGTCGTCACTTGAGGACAAGCAACAATTTAAAGTTGAGGGTGTTGATATGCTGCTAAAATACATCACTTTTGATGCTTATAAGTTAGGATTTTGTGTGTTCTCAATGCAACTTTTGTTGTTCTTATGTGTTTTTGTGTTTAGATTTGCAGGATTACGGGTTATCCATGCTTTTGGGAAAAATTGCAGAAGTTGCTGGCTTTTGCTGTTGTACGAGATCATACACGAGTCATAGATCATTCTACAAGTCATAAAGATGTTTCGTAAGGAATTCCAATGGAGACCTATTTACTGAAGTTGATGTTTAGAACATGCAGATGAGTCGTGGAGCAATTTACGAATCGTAGACCACCTTTCGTGCCCTTAGGATTAGAGAAGTGAACTTGCAGGAATTTATCAAATGAAACCCCCTTTACGGATCGTAAACCACTTTACGAGTCATGAAGGGGTGTCGTAGAAGATAAGTCCAAATTTCTAGTAGCTGATAATGGGACCCCGACTATGAGTTGTAGAGGATACTACGAGTTTTAGAGTGCTTTCGTGGAGTTTGCGGACTAGTTTTCCTAATTTTTTTAGGAATTGTTTTTAATTATTAGGAATAGATTTATTAGGTTATTTTTCAAAAGGATAAGCCAATTCACATCAATTTTTAGTAGTTTTAGGTTAAGTGCTCATAGAACTCAATATTCTTATAGAGAAAAAATTATGAAGAGTCTTTGAAATACTTGTGCTTTAATTCAATCTTCAAGCTTGTGACTTTCATTGACATTGAATTTACTTGATCTTAATTCAATTGTGTGAGTATGTAATTATGTCTTCTTAATTCATAATCTCTTCATCTACACAAAGCATGAGTAGCTAAATCCACAACTAGGGTCGTGGGAACCATGAAGAACTAAAAAAGTAAAACCAGATAATTCACAATTCTAGAAAGGTGTATATGCATGTAATAATTAACTCTCTTCATTTTGTATGTTTTCTAAGGGTGGCTAACATTAGAACACGCCTAGTGTTACTAACTGGACCAAGGTAGTAACGAATACGAAAAGAGATTAATTAACAGGATTTGATTGATGTGTTCTCATCTAGTCAACCAAACTGGGTCATGGGGAGGTTGTACTGGGACTTATAGGTTATGCTTGGTAATGCACACTATGGAGATGAGCCAAGTCGCATAGTGAAATTCACCTACCATCTTTGATCAAAGGGCTTGGTGAACTTAAATTACCGTCCTGCATGCTATACACTAGACAAGAATTAGGTTATCTAGGGATACTTAGTTGGGGAATCATAAGGAACAAAATAGTCTAGTTGCTCTCTAATATTGATTTTTCTCTCATGATAGTTAGTTTATTTTCTCATTGATTATTTCAACCCTCCCCCTTTAGGGAATTGAGTTGCTTAACTACTCGGATTGTATATTTGGTGAATTTATCTTGAGTCTACGTATTCCCTGTGGGTTCGACCCTAACCTTGGTTAGGTTCTATTTCTTTACAACTACCGTTTTATCCTCCAAAAAGGAGGTGTAACTTGGGCTGAATCAAAGCACTTGCATAATCTCTTCATTTATCTTAGCTTGCTCTGAATTGGTACTGACAGTGCATGAACCTTTTGTAGATGCTCTATCTCTTTTCCCCATGCACGATAAGCCTTAACCATTCTCTCTATCATTTCTGCAATCCTTGCGAATGGCTGATCTAAGAATATCCCCCCCATAATGGTATCAGCACAACCTAACTGTTTTCATCCAGGGCATGGTAGGAGATCTCCACCAAGGTATCATCAACAATATTGTAGTCTGGGACACTTCTCAAGCACTTAGCAAACCACTCCCATTTTGTATTGATTGAGTCACCAGGAAGTTGCTTAAAGTTGTTGATCTAATCTTTCAACTTGAGCTTCTTCGACCTTGGAAAGTACCTCTCTAAAAGGGCCTTCTGCAATTCAGCCCAACTGGTGGTCAAACTCTGTGGGACCTTAGATAGCCATAGTGTTAGGTTGACTGTAAGAGATAATGGAAAGAGATGAAGTGCCACAGCATCCATAGACAGATTTTGTGTTCCAATCACACTTTTGTAGATGAATGCAACATTGTGTAGGTGGCTATGAGGATTTTCCATGGCTAAGCCCGCAAACAGCCCATGGTTCTATAGTATCTAAATCAACCCACTCCAAACCACGAACTTTGTGTCAACTGGTAGTGGTGGCAACATAATAGCTCCAGTCATCTCCATAAGCATAGGATTCAACCTATATTTATTCCACTGATAAGCATTGGCACTGAAATCTTGTGGCTGTGGAGCAGTATCCTCAAGAGGAGGTGGGTTCTCATTGCCAGTATTTTCATTCTTATTCTTGTTCAGGGCTATGTTAGTCGTGCTGTTGGCAGTATCTTGGGTCATTCTTCTCAACATTTTCTAGATCTCTGGGTCAAATAGAGTCAAGGGTCTACCTCGACTTTGTGTGTTGGACATACACTACACTTACACCCTGAAAAGAAACAAAAACAACAAAAAAATGTAAAATATGGGAAATAAGGATTAATACTCAAATCACTTTGAATTAACCAAGTCTAGCCGTATTCCCCAGCAATGGCACCGAAATCTTGATGTTGCCCAAGTTAAACCTCCTTTTTGAGGATAAAGTGGTTGTTGTCAATAAATAGAACCTAACCAAGGTTAGGGTCAAATTTATAGGGAATACGTAAACTTAGAAGAATTTAATTAATGCAATTTGAGTGATTAACCAACTTATCTCCCCCGAAAGGGGTGGGGTTTGTAACAACAAGTAGAAAACAAACCTAACTAATACAAGAGTTTAACCAATATAGAGAGAAATTAGGGTTTTGTATTCCCCATGATTCCTTAACTTAGTATCATCAGATAACCTAATTGCTTTCTAGTGTATAGTATACAGGAAGGTAAGTTAAGTTTACCAAGCCCTTTGGCCTAGGTTAATTTCACTACATGACTTGGCCTATCTTCGCAATGTGACATTACTAAACACTTACCTATTAGTCCCAGTACGACCTCCCCGTGGCCCAGTTTAGTTGAAATTAGACGAGAACACATTAATCAAAACTTGTTAATTAATCTCTTTTCCTATTCATTACTACCTTGGTACAGTCAGTAATACTAGGCGGGTTCTAATGTTAGCCACCACTAGAAAACATTCAAAATGAAGAGAAATAATCAATACATGTACGCACACTTTCCAAGAATTATGATTTATCTAGTTTTGCCTTATTAGTTCTTCATGGTTCCCACAATCCTAGTTGTGGATTTAGCTACTCATGATTTGTGTAGATGCAAGACTTTGAATTGGAATAACATAATAGAGCACTTACACAATTGAAGTAACCATAAGTAAATCGAAGCTTCAATGAGAATCACAAGATTATAATATCAAATCAAAGTATATTTTGAAAACTTTCCAATGTTTTCACTACTCAATATCACTATTTTTCTATCAACTGGTCGAAATCTCTAAGAAAAATAACCTAAAGACCTATTTATAATGTTTAAAATACATGTCCTAAACAAAATAGGATAATTGGGTTGAAACTATCATGACCCAAGCATAGGGCCTAGACGTGACACGCGAATGGGAACCCAAAGGGACCTAAAACAAGCCTCTTAATCATTCATGGCACATTCTTGGTTAGAAGCAATAGAAGAATAACAAACATGTAGCACATCACTTCTACGGGGCGGGTAAGTATGACTCACACTGTGAAGGCATTTAGGGACTTGGGACTTCAAACATAAAAACAGCATACAAGAGACATAGAGGGAAAAAGGGCTAAGGAAAGTCTATCATAGATATAGACATAATATAAGTATATCTCAATACATAAACAATTGTATCCAACAACACCTCTAGTACGAGCGGAACAGGGGCCAAGAATTCTCTCGAGCTCAGCCTCAAAGAAAGAAAATCCAAAATAGACATCTAATAACAAAGCATGAAAGTAAGCTGGATGTTGTTCGCGAAATAGAGGATCCACCAATAGTAGTCTTCAACAGATCCAGCTACCCACAAGGAGGAAGTGGATGGATAGGAGCTACGGTTCCTACATGGTTAAATCATGTAGGCAAAAAGTATGTGTTAGTACATTTGAATGTACTAAGTATGTGAGGTGCAATGTAATAAGGAACATAAGCCATATTAACCAAAATGTATAATCATAATCAATAGGCAAAAGCTCAATATGACATATATAATCAATGCTTAAGTAAAAACATGCATGGAGATAATCAAATTTGCATAATATATCATACATATATGGGAAGAGACCCTAACTGACATGTAAGATCAAGCAAGATACTACTTGGAATCCCATGCTTGTCTCCCCACCAGAAAAGGAGTGGTCTATTTGCCGAGGTAAACTGAGCTTGCGACATAGTGGGTAACGTGTCCTAGTTGGATCCACTAGTATAAGCCCATATAGGGAAATAATATAAACTTATGGTGGCACATAATTAAGAGACCAAGACTTTATATAAGGACCCCTTGGGTCAAGCCCCCACCATAAGCCTCTTTCGGTGCTAAGTCTAATCCCATGAAATACTTGAAATATTCATAAACTTAATCATAACTTGAATGACCTGTAAAAACATGATAGCATGGAATGAGTAGCTCATTCAAATACATAACCCCTACACGTGGCATATACCCTGTTCTAGAAGGTAAAAATATGGCATAAGCTTCACCCCTTCTAGTAGACATTTCATTACACATGAGGATAGAGATTATAATATGCTTGACCCCTTCTAGTGAGCTTTGGTTATTACAAGAAGGTAAAATATTTAACATGCTTGATCCCCTTTTGTAGACATTATTCACAAGAGGGTAAAATATAGAATAAGGGCTCAATATTTAACTTGAAAATCATGGGAACTTTTCATGGCTTCAATACATGCTTGGGATCCCTTTATCATAACGTGTTTTTTTTCAACTCACGCTATAACCTTTCATCAACATAAAAATCCTTGTCATGTAAGTTTAGTCAAATATGGCGGGTTTATGCACATGTACTTCAAATCATGCAATTCAAGGGTATGAACAAGAGAGAAGTAAAATCAATTCATTTAAAGTTACTCAAATTGACACACCATTTTAATAGTAAAACCCTTATTTTGAGTATCATGAAAAAACA
Source organism: Solanum clarkiae (assembly GCA_011800125.2). Classification (NCBI taxonomy): domain Eukaryota; kingdom Viridiplantae; phylum Streptophyta; class Magnoliopsida; order Solanales; family Solanaceae; genus Solanum; species Solanum clarkiae. The sequence goes on along the minus strand of JAABOM020084043.1, from coordinate 13,888 downwards.
ACTAAAACCCATAAGTTTCTTCATATGTTTTCATGGCATCATAGAGTACATGGTCCAACATTATAAAATCCATCACAATGATAAACCCCAACAATGTTTAGCATAATTAAACCATTACTTGAAGAACCCAATTAGAAATAATGTGTAAAAAGCATAATGATATCACCACAAGCAAGAGTCCATGTATACTCATTTAGATAATCCATAAATCCATGTAGTTTGAGAAGAAGATTGGTTGAGCTTGTGGGAAGGAAGGTTCCCACAATTAAACTCACATACCTTAGCGATTGTGATGAAGGAAACCCAATTTCGAGATAGAAGATTTGAAACCCTAGTTTGCACCCTTTACTTGAAGTCCTTGAAGAGCTTGCGAGAGTTTGAGACTTGGAATGTTTTTAGAATGAGGAAGAATGAGGTTATTAGGGTTTTATAAACTGATAGGGGACATAAATAGGGTCAAAACATTGTAACTTAGACTTAAAAGAAAGAAGAAAGGTCAAATTTACCCCTATTAAAATGTTGGCCAGACAAGTCTAGAAGACCCCGTCTATGGGCCGTAGAGCATTCTACGGGCCGTAGATAGGTTTCATCTGAAGATATTTCCCATACTTCAGAGACTCCTTTTCTTTGGTTCCCATTCTACAAAATCCTCTATGACTCTTGGAGGACTTTACGAGTCATTTGATAAATCATAAATTGAACTTCAGAAAGTTCCTAAATTCCATCAAATCTGCCAGGTTCTACAAAAACACTTTACGAGTTGTATTCCAGTTTACGAGTCATAATCCCTTTCATAAACATCAATAGTTTAAAATTTTCAAGCTTTCTTCTTACACCACCCCTACCCCCATAAGTGGGGTCCTACATTATCTCCCTCTTGGAAACGTTCATCCCCGAATGTGCTAGGGAAACCTCTAAGGAATTGATTCATGCACCATATTCAAAATGCAACACATGCATCATTTAAAATGTTTAGACCATAATGCAACCTCAAAATCACATAAACATGCATGAATGTCATGAAAATGGCATGCATGGAAAGGAGATTCTAAGATGGGAAAATCGTATCACCTCAAGCTTGATCGGAATGGAAAAGATGGTGATATCTCTCTTTCATATCGGCTTCGGCTTCCAATGTGACGCTTTTAACTTGTTGATTCCTCCAAAGGACTTTGACAAATGCCACATCTTTATTTCTCAACCTCTTTACTTGTCTATCAAGTATTTCCTCCGCAACTTCCTCATAAGTCAAGTTATCTTCTACAACACCCATAACATCCAAGGGTACTATAGAACTTAGGTCACCTACATACTTTCTCAACATAGACACATGGAAGACCGGATGGACCATACTTATCCCCATGGGCAACTCTAATTCATAGGAAATCTTACCAATTCTCTTCATGATCCTATAAGGCCCAACTAACCTTGCGCTCAATTCCCTTCTTACGAAATTGGACCACACCCTTCATGGTTGAGACCTTCAAATACACCCAATCACCAATATCAAACTCAAGATCTCTCCTTCTTATGTCGGAGTAGGACTTTTGCCTACTTTGTGCCATCTTCAATTTTTCCCTTATCAACCTTACTTTTTCCAAAGTATCCATTATCAAATCTAGTCACAATAGAGCATTTTCCCCCACATCAAACCACCCAACTAGAGACCTATATCATCTACTATATAGGGCTTCAAAGCGAACCATTCTAATGCTAGAGTCATAGCTATTATTGTAAGAAAACTCAATAAGAATAAGATATTCATCCCAACTACCTTTGAACTCCAAAACACAAGCCCTAAGAATATCCTCAAGTTTTTGAATTGTCCTTTCTGCATGGTTGTTTTTATAAAACGTCATGCTAAGCTTAACTTTTGTGCCTAGGCCCTTTTGGAAGGATGTCCAAAAGTGAGAAGTGAATTGTGCACCATGATTCAAAATAACAGACAATGTACCCCATGTAACTTGACCAACGCATGAATATATATCTTGGCATAATTATCAGCACCATAAGTTGTTTTAACCTATAGAAAATGATCTGATATCTTCATTCTATCAACGACAACCCAAATAGAATCAAAATGCTTCCTAGTCTTTGGTAACCCAATCATAAAATCCATATTGATCTCTTCTTACTTCCAAGTAAGAATTTCTATGTATTGAGATAGGCCACCAAGCCTTTGTTCGGCTTTGACTTGTTGGCAATTGTGACAATCGGCCATAAACTTAGGAATATCTTTTTTCATACCACCCCACCAATAAACCTCCCTCAAGTCTCTATACATATTTGTTGAACTGAGATGAATAGAGTAGCACGAATTATGGGCCTCTTGCAAGATCAAGTCTCTTATCAACTCAACATTAGGCACACACAAACTACCTTGATATCTAAAAACACCATCTGCCCCTTGGGAGAAAACCTCCACTTTACCATTTTTCACCTAAGCTTTCAATTCTAGTAAAGTGGGGTCAAAGTCTTGTTTGGACTTGACCGCTTCAACTAAAGAAGATTTGGAACCATCACTAACCATCACAGCTTCATTTTCGACTTCATTCAACCTAACTCCCAACCTAGACAACCGATGCACCTCTTTAGCCACTTCCTTATTGCCATCATCAATATGAGCTACACTCCCCATGGACACTCTACTTAGTTCATCGGCCACAACAATCGCCTTGCAGAAAGATAGTGTACACTCATGTCATAGTCCTTAAGGAGTTCCAACCACCTTTATTACTTCAAATTAAGATCCCTTTGAGAAAACACATATTGGAGACTTTTGTGGTCAGTGAACACATCTACATGAACCCCATACAAATGATGATGCCATGTTTTCAAGGGATATACCATGGTCGCTAACTCAATATCATGGGTGGGATGATTTCGCTCATGCACCTTTAGTTGTCATGAAGCATATGTTGTGACTTCGCCATTTTGCATCAACATACACCCCAAACCAGCCCTCAAAGCATCACAATAAATCACAAACCCTTCCAACACTTCCGGTGGAGGAAAAACAGGAGCGGATGTAAACTTATCCTCCAAGGTTTGAAAACTTCTTTCACATTTATTGGTCTACAAAAATTTTGCCTTCTTTTGAGTCAATTTTGTCAAAGAGGAAGCAATTGAGGAAAAGCCATCCATGAACATCCGGTAATACCCTATAACCCCAAGAAACTCCTAATATCCGTTGGAGTCAAGGGCCTTGGCCAGTTTCTTATCACTTTTATTTTCTTAGGGTCCACTTTAGTTCCATCACTCGACCGTACATGCCCTAGGAATGCAACTTATTTCAACTAAAATTCACATTTATCAAATTTAGCAAATAACTTCTCATGCCTCAATGTTTGTAATACTACCCTCAAATGTTGCACATGCTCCTCTTCACTCCGGGAGTAAATCAATATATCGTCTATGAAGACCACCACGAACATGTCAAGGTAGAGTTTAAAGACCCTATTCATGACATCTATAAATATTGCCAGTGCATTAGTTACCAAATGATATCATTACAAATTCAAAATGCCCATATCTAGTCTGAAATGTTATCTTGGGAATATCATACTCCCTTGCCCTCATTTGGTGGTATTCAGATCAAAGATCAATCTTAGAAAAATAGCAAGCCTCTTGTAGTTGATCAAATAGGTCATCTATCCTTGGCAAGGAATACTTGTTCTTTACAATGACCTTATTGAGTTGCCGATAGTCGATGCACATTCTAAGTGAGCCATCTTTCTTCTTCACAAACAACACCAGTGCACCCTAAGGTGACATACTAGGCCTTATAAGACCCTTCTCCAACAAATCTTTTATTTGGTCCTTTAACTCCTTAAACTCCTTTGGGCCATATGGTAAGGAGGAATGGAAATGGATTGAGTATCTGGGAGGAGATTTATACAAAAATCTCTCCCTTATGGGAGGGATACTAGGAAGTTCATCGGGAAAGACATCAAGAAATGTATTGACAACTGAAACTGACTCGATAGGAGGAACTTTAGACTTAATATCCCAAACCCTTATAAGATGATAAATGCAACCTTTGGTAATCAACTTCCGGGCCTTAAGACAAGAATGAATCTACCCTTGACCAATGAATTATGACCTTCCCACTCGAAGACGAGCTCATTAGGAAATTGGAACTTAACCTTATGAGTCCTACAATCAATGGAAGCATGATATGCATGTAACCAATCTATCCCAAGAATGACATCAAAATCCACCATGTCAAGTTTAACAAAATCACAAGGCAACATTTTATGCAATATAGACATGAGGCAACCTCTATAGACTCTTCTAGCAACAATGGACTCACCAACAAGGATAGACACCTCAAAGGATTCACTCAACAATTTGGGACACACATGAAGCTGTTAGCAGCAAAAAGAGTAATAAAAGAGAGAATAGCACCCAGATACAACAAAGTATACACATCAAAATCATAAACCTTTAACATATCAGTAACAACATCGGCCACCTCCTTCACTACTTGCCTTCATTAAAGGGTATAGAACCGATTATAATGTGGAGCACCTCCTTATTGACCTCCTTGTGCCCTTTGATCAATGTCATGATCACCTTGTCCTTGGGGCTGACCATCCTTTCATTTGTTTTGAACATAGGGACAATCAACAATCCATTGGCCTACCTTTTCACACCCATAGCAAGCACTTGAATCCCTCAAGCATTCGACTCCATGATTTCTCCCACATGTTGGGACTTTAGAAGAGTCATTCTACAGTTGCCACCTTGAACCTTAAGGTTAGGCACCCTATCATTAGCAAATCTTTTGTTTTGAGAATTGAAGGATCCTTGGCCTTGGAGTTTGTGACCTTGTTGGAAATGGCCACCCTTGGCACCTTGAGAACCCTATCATATCGAGCCCTCTTGGACTCAACACTCCTCCTCTTTCTAAGATTTTTCCCTTCGAGTTACTCAGCGTAAATCATGAGCTAAGAAAAGTCCATGTCACCTACTAGCATAGTGGTGCGACATGCTTCATCCACCAAGTTGTATACCCCCGACACAAACTTGTTCATCCTTGCTCTAGGGTCAGCAACCAATTGAGGGGAATATTTTGAGAGCTTCTTAAACTTAAGGAAATACTCCCTTACACTCATGGATCCTTGATTGAGATTCATGAACTCTATTATCTTTTCCTCTCTCAATTCAGTAGGGAAGAATCGATTGAGGAAGGCGGCCTTAAATTCCTCTCATGGAATGGGATCATTATTTCCCCTCTCAAGTTTCCATTGAGTAAACCATACTTGTGCAACACCCTTGAGTTGAAAGGTCGCAAGCTCCACCTTATCCTTTGAATTCATCCCCATGACGGCAAGTACTTTGTACATCTCATCAATAAACTCTTGGGGGTCCTCCTCCATCTTGGAACCATAGAAACCCGGAGGATTCATCCTTGCGAAATCCCTCACTCTTGAAGCTGGGGTGGGAGCATAAGGAGCTTGGGCTCCTTGGTTCAATTTATTGTTCATGTCTTATGCTAACATGGTGATGACATTACGGTACTCGACATGTGTAACCCTTTCATCTTGGAGAGCTTGAGGAGTCAGATGAGTCGGACCTTGCTCGGGTCTGAGAGCCCTTTGTGCCCTTCTCCTTGGTTACAGTATGATCTAAAAGAGCTAAAGACACCCGTTAGGGGAGGAAACCTTATTTTAGAATCTAGTGGACGACATAGATCATGAAGAAGTGAACCACTTCCTAAAACAGTTCATAGCCTCCTATTCATAGTTGTGGCACACTTGACAACCATGAATAAGACTCTACTTGACGTGGTGTGTTGCATTTACGAGGATCATTTACGAACCTAGTGCTCTGATAACAAGCTTGTCACGCCACAAGCCTAGGGCCTAGATGTGACACGGTGAGTGAGAACCCGAAGGGACCCCAAACAAGCCTCTTAAGCATATACGGCATATCATTGGTTTGGAGAAAGCAATAGAAGAACAACAAACATGTAGCACATCACTTCTAAGGGGCGGGTAAGTATGACTCATGCTATGGAGGCATTTAGGGACTTGGGACTTCCACCATAAAAATAGCATACAAGAGACATAGAGGGAAAAAGCGCTAAGGGAAGTCTTTCAAAAACATAGACATAATATGAGTCAAACTTAATATATAAGCAATCGTATCCAACAACACCACTAGTACGAGCGGAACAGGAGCTAAGACATCTCCAGGGCTCATCCTTAAAAAAAGAAATTCCAAAATGGACATGTACTAACAAAGCATGAAAGTAAGGTGGATGTTGTCCCCGAAATAGAGGACCCACCAATAGTAGTCTTCAACAGATCTAGCTAGCTACGAGAAGGAAGTGGATGGATAGGAGCTCTGATCCCTACATGGTTAAATCATGTAGGCAACAAGTATGTGTTAGTATGTTTAAATGTACTAAGTATGCAAGGTGCAATGCAACAAGGAACATAAGCCATATTAACCAAGATGCATAATCATAATCAATAGGCATGAGCTCAATATGACATCTATAATCAATGGTTAAGTTAAAATATGCAAGAAGATAATCAAACTTGCATAAAATATCATACATATGTTGGAGGAGACCCTAACTGACATGTAAGACCATTGTCTCCCCACCAGAAAATGAGTGGTCTACTTGCCAGGTAAACCAAGCTTGCCCCACATAGTATGGTGACTTGTCCTAGTTAGATCCACTGGTAAAAGCCCATTTAGGTAAATAATATAAATCTATTGTGTCACATAGTTAAGAGACCAAGATTTTATATAAGTACCCCTTGGGTCAAGCCCTCACCTTATGCCTCTTTCGATGCTAAGTCTAATCTCACGGAATACTTGAAATATTCATAAACTTAATCATAACTTAATTGACTTGTAAAAATATGATAACATGGCATGAGTAGCTCATTCAAATACATAACCCCTATGTGTGGTATATACATTGTACTTGAGGGTAAAAACATGGCATAAGCTTGACCCCTTCTAGTAGACGTTTCATTACACATGAGGGTAGAAATTATAATATGCTTGACCCCTTCTAGTGGGCTTTAGTTAGTACATGAAGGTAAAATATTTAACATGCTTGATCCCCTCATGCATACATTATTCACAAGAGGGTAAAATATAGAATAAGGGCGCAATATTTAACTTGAAAATCATGGGACTTTCATGGGTTCAATACATGCTTAGGATCCTATAATTTACCATAATGTGTTTGTTTTGTAACTCACGCAATAACCTTTTATCAACATAAGAATCCTTGCCTTGTAAGTTTAGTCAAACATGGCAGGTTTATGCACATATACATAAGATTATGCAATTCAAGGGTATGGACAATAGAGAAGTAAAATCAATTCATTTAAAATTACTCAAATCGACCCACCATTTTAATAGTAAAACCCTTCTTTTGAGTATCATGAAGAACCAACTACAACCCATAAGTTTCTTCATAACTTTTCATGGCATCATGGAGTACATCGCTGAACATCATAAAATCCATCACACTGATAAACCCCAACAATGTTTTAGCATAATAAAATTGTTACTTGAAGAACCCAATTAGAAACAATATGTACAGAGCATAATGATATCACCATAAGCAAGAGTCCATGAATACTCATTAAAATAATCCATAAATCCATGTAGTTTGAGAAGAAGATTGGTTGAGCTTGTGGGAAGGAATTTTCCCATAATAGAACCCACATACCTTAGTGATTGTGATGAAGGAAACCTGATTTGGAGGTAAAGGATTTGAAACCCTAGTTTGCACCCTTTACTTGAAGAGTTTGAGAGAGTTTGCGACTTGGAGTGTTTTTAGTATGAGGTGAATTAGGGTTGCATATCAAAACATCGTTGCTTGGACTTAAAAGAAAGAGGAAAGGAAAATTTTACAAATATTAAAATGCTGGTCGGGCAAGTTTACGGGTCGTAGAGCATTCTGTGGGCTATAGATAGGTTTCATCTGATGACATTTTCCAAACTTCAGAGACTCCTTTTCTCTATTTCCCATTTGAAAAAATCCTCTATGACTCATGGAGGACTTTACAAGTCATCTGATAAATCATAAATTGAACTTCAGAAAGATTCCAAATTTCATCAAATCTTCCAGGTCCTACGAAACCACTTTACGAGTCGTATTCCAGTTTATGAGTCATAAACACTTTCGTAAACATCAGCAGTTTCAAATTTTCAATCTTTCTTCTTGCACCACCCCTACCCCCATAAGTAAGTAGTTTTACGAGTCATATTATGTTCCACGACCCATAATCAGGCTCTCGTACATTATTGTGGCAAAACGGGACTTGTAATTTATGACACCTCTCTATGTCCTATAAAATGTTCTATGTCATGTTATCCTCAGGGCACGAAACACGATTTATTACTCATAAAATAATTCACAACCCATCTGCATGTTCTTAGAACAATTTTCAAAAAAATCCCCTCGCTGGATTTGTACACGAGACCTCTTTCACGACACTTAAAGGGTCTCGTATATCACCAAAAATAGCATCTTCTGCATTTTCTTCCCAAAATCAATGCCAACCCTGGAATCCTGAAAATAAAATACATAAACACATAAAACCTACTAACATCGCATTGAGAACAAACAAAATTCTAAGTTTTAAGCATCAAAAGTGCTATATTTTGACAGCACAACAAAGTCGTACTCAACATCACCGTAGTGTCAAGTCCTCTTTGGAGGCTTCCAAAAGTAAGAAGAGAATTGAAATCCACAATCTGATATGATGAACAATGGAATTCCGTACGATCTCACCAATTCTGAAATATACATGTAAGCATAGTCCTCAGCATTGAAAGTAGTTTTGACCGGCAAGAAATAAGGTGACTTCGTCATGCGGTCAACTATCACCCATATGAAGTCAAAGCACTTTTTTGGTCTTTGGCAACCCAATTACAAAGTCCATGTTGACCTCTTCTCACTTCCAAGTAGAAATACCAATGTCCTCGGCTATGCCACCCGACCTTTGTTGTTCAACTTTGACCTGCTAACAGTTGGCACATTCAGACACAAATTGAGCAATGTCCTTCTTCGTTCCATTCCACCAATAAATCTCACTCAAGTCTCTATATATCTTGGTAGTCTTGTGATGAATGGAATATGAAGAGTTATGGGCTTCTTGAATGATTAAACTCTTCAACTCGTCATCATTGGGTACACACAACCTCCCTTGATATGAGAGTGCACCATCTCCCCCTTGTGAGAAGACTTCTACCTTTCTATCTCTCATAAAGGTTTTCAACTCAACAGGGTGAGATCAAGATCTTGCGTGGCAACCTCATTAATCAAATAAGTTGTTTACTCATGAAGAACCATTCACTCAATCTTACTGCCAGTCTTGCCAACCTACGAACATCTTTAGCCAACACTCTTTTTCCATCATCTTCTAGATAGGACATACTACCCATGGAAATCCTACTAAGGCTGTTACCTACCACATTGGCTTATCCAGAGGTGTTATTTCACACTTCTATCATAATTTTTTAGTATCTCTCACCACCTTTATTACCTGAAGTTGAGATCCTTCTGGGTGAACATGTGTTGGAGACTTTTGTAGTCAGTGAAAACATCCACATGAACTCTATATAAATAATGTCCAAACACCTCCACGATGAGCTCAAGGTCATGAGTTGTCTAATTCTTCTCATGCACCTTCAATTACCCTAAAGCGTAGGCAATCACCTTACTATTTTGCATTAGCATACAACCCAACCCAGTACTCAATGCATCAAAATACACAATGAACCCATCATTCCCTTCTGGCAATATCAATATAGGGGCTAAAGTCAACTGATCCTTTAATGTCTGAAAAGTCCTCTCGCACATATCCATCCACACAAACTTTGCCTTTTTCTGAGTTATCTTGGTGAGTGGAGGAAAAATTATGGAGAAGTCTTGCACAAACTAGCTATAATAACTGACTAGACCTAAGAAACTCCTTACGTCAAAAAGGGCCAATGGTCTTGGCCAGTTTCTTGTTGCCTCTGTCTTTTTAGGATCACATTGATACCCTCTCTAGATAACACATGCCCAAAGAAGGCAACCTCATGTAGCCAAAACTCACACTTGTCAAACTTTGCATAGAGCTTCTATTCCCTTGGGGTCAGCAACACTACCTATAAGTACTCTATGTGCTCTTGCTTACCTCGAGAATAGATAAAAACATCATCAATAAACACCACAATGAATATGTCTAGGTAAGGCTTGAACACCCTGTTCATAAGGTTAATAAATATCATCGATGCATTAGTGAGACCAAACGACATCACAACAAATTCAAAATGATGATACCTAGTCTGGAAAGCCGTCTTAGGGATGTCTTTTTCTCTCACCCTCAATTGTTGATAATCGGATCTCAAGTAAATCTTGGAGAAATGAGTAGCCCCTTATAGTTGATCAAACAAATCATCTATCCTCAGGAGAGGATACTCATTCTCGATGGTGATCTTATTGAGTTATCAGTAGTCAATGCACATACGGAGCGACCCATCCTTCTTTCTTACAAGTAACATCAGGGGCACCCCATGGAGACCGACTAGGTCTATGAAACCCTTCTCCAAAAAATCCTTCAGTTGTTCCTTCAACTCCTTTAATTCTGCGGGAGTCATTCTATAAGGAGGGATTGAGATAGGCTGAGTATCGGGCAAAAGATCTATAACAAATTCTATCTCCCTTTGGGAGGGACACCTGGTAACGCATCTAGGAAGACATCAGGGAACTCACTTACAACAGGGACGGACTTAAAAGAACTTTGGAAGAGAACATTTTTTACCCTCACCAAGTGATAGATACACCCCTTGGAAATCATCTTGCGAGCCTTAACGAAAGAAAAGAATCGACCCCTACATGAAGAGTTGCTATCCTCCCATTCAAGAATTGGCTCATTAGGGAAATAGAATTTAACTTTACGAGTTCTATAATTAATAGAGGCATAGGAAGCATGCAAGCAATCCATATCGAAAATTACATCAAAGTCTGCCATGGAGAGCTCAACTAAATCACATAGGATTACTTTATGCTGAATAGAAATGGGATAACCCCTATAGACTCTTCGGGCTATGATAGACTCACCCATGGGGTCACTCACCTCATAAGGGTCATGGAGGACCTTAGGATATGTATGAAACTTATATGCAAAGAATGGGGTTACAAAATATAAATTTACTCTCAGATCTAAAAGTGCATATGTATCATAATCATAAACTTGTAGCATACTGGTGACCACATCTGGGGCTTCCTCAACCTCTTGATGATTATGAAGGGCATAGAACCAGTTGGCTCTTAGGGAAACTTGAGCTTGACCCCTATGGCCCTGAGGTCTTGTACCTCCACTTCTTCAGTCCTTGGCATGCTTGCAGGCTTTCCACAAGTAAAGCAAGCATTGTACCCTGCTAAGCATTCCCTTTTATTAGGTATTCCACACTTTGGGCAATTAGGACCTGCCACCTTCAGATTTGTAGCCACCACTCCTTTGGTAAGAATAGTTCACACCATTCACACGAGCCCACTTGGACTCCTTTGCCCTTTCTCAAAGCATCTCCTCTTCAAGCTATTCGGCATATGTCATTACGCTAAAAGTGTCCATCTCCTTGACCAACATTATCATCTTACATTCTTTGAAAACCAACTCGGAGACACCCGAAATAAATTTGTGAGCCCTCAGATCCATAACCATGAATGGATCATACTTGGATAATTTGTTAAACTTAAGGGCATGCTCCCTCACACTCATGCTCCCTTGCTTCAAGCTGATGAACTCATAGATCTTCGTCTCCTTAAGCTCAATAGAGAAGAACCAATCTAGAAAGGGACACTTCATTCCGCGCAACCAATGGAACTCGCTCGTTGGCCTACTTCTCTTACCAAATCTTGGTGAAAAATTTAAGTTGGTAAGCCACTAACTCGATTTTGTCCTCTGACAGCACACCCATCACTACCACAACTCGGTAGGTGATGTCTCCCAAGCTAAACCCTCTTTTTGAAGGTTAAAGTGGTCGTTGTTATGATACATAACTAACCAAGGATAGAGTTGAATTCCACAGGGAATATGGTAGAGTCGGAGTAATTGTAAGCAAGTCGAATGAATTAACCTACTTATCTCTCGAAAGGGAGGGGGTTTGTAATTTTCAGAAAGTAAACCCAAACTAGAGCAAGTGTTGTGTAACTGATGTCGCCCAATCCACACCTCTTTTTTAAAGTCTAAAGTAGTCTTTATCAAGATATATAACCTAACCGAGGTTAGGATCGATCCCACAGGGAATATGGTAGACTTAGAAGAATTTTGAGCAATTTGGGTGGATTAACCTACTTATGTCCAAAAGGGAGTGGTTTTGTAAAAACTATGAAAAGTAACCATATACTAAGACAAGTGTGAAATCAATATGAAGATTAACTAGGGTATTGTGTTTCCCATGATTCCTTAACTTAGTATTACCAGATAATCGAATTCTTTTCCAGTGTGTAGCATGCAGAAAAGTAAGTTAAGTTTACCAATCTTTTTCATTTTAAGGAAGAACGACGAAAAAATGACTTACATTTTTAATTACTTTAATCATTTTATGGATCCTGTTGTCATTTCTTAGATAGAATTCCATAGAGAGACAAAACTTCGATGTTGTACGAGTTAATCGTACCGAGGGTTCGAATCCCTCTCTTTCTGTTGATGACTTGATTTTTTTTCAAATTTTGAAATCCTTGGGATCCTATGGATGAAGACATGGTCTCTCTGGATCCCATTAAATTTCATTCAGAGGATCCAGATAATAGGTAGGAGCATAAACTGAAACATTCTGGGGCTACAAAGATAGTTATTAAATCCAGCATTAATGCTTTTTGCTGGTTGGTTTCATTATCATAAAGCGATGCCAAAATTGGCTTGGTTCCAAGATGTAGAATCTATGCTGAATCACCATTAGGCATTGCTGTTTTTGTTTCTATATTTTTTATTTATCCACTAGGTCAGCATGGTTGGTTCTTTGCACCTAGTTTTGGTATAGCAGCTATATTTCGATTCATCCTATTTTTTCAAGGGTTCCATAATTGGACCTTGAACCCTTTCATATGATGGGAGTTGCCAGTGTATTGGGTGCTGCTTTGCTATGATATGAGTTGATTTTTTATTACGGTAAATTGATGAAACAATAGCCAGTCCAATGGCTGCTTCAGCGGCTGCAATAGCTATAACAAAAATTGAGAAAATATCTCCTTTTAATTGACGACTATCAAAAAAATCAGAAAATGTTACAAAATTTATATTAACCGCATTCAATATAAGTTGGTCAGAACTTCATCTGGGTTAGAATCCTACTGAGAGGTCCACTAGAGATCAGAAATTGTTAAAGAAACAACAACTTTCTTTTGTCCCTTCCAGGCGATCGGAAAATAAAGAAATGGTTAATATATTTAAGATAATCCACTTTTGGGGGAATATGAGTCGAAGCAATAACAAGAATATTTCTAGTAGAACATCTTTTGCAATCCATGGAGAGATAGTTCACTAATAGACCGAGGGATAAGTGTTCCGGTATGTAAACCAAATAATACAATGCAAGCAAAAGTTCCTAGATTTATGGATCATCGAATCAATAGCAATAAGCCCGGTCGGACTCTATTATGGATTTCTGACCACATTCTCCGTAGGGCCCTCTTATCTCTTCCTTCTCCGAGCTCTGGTTATGGAAGAAGGAACCGGAGATCCAGACCCATTTTTTTCTGATCCTTTGAGAGAAAGATTCATTCTCTTCATAAAAAATAGGAGGTAGATGACTTACGCCTTACCATGGCATTACTCTACCATTGAGTTAAAAGGGCCTTTTTTATTTAATTCCGGAATTATTCACTATGTGGATAAAATATCTATATGTACATATATTA